>CAUYQV010019562.1:0-16195 GCA_963574575.1 Galagoides demidoff | reverse complement strand
GGCTCAAGCGAGTCTCCTGCCTCCGCCTCCCAAGTAGCTGGGACCACAGGTGCCCACCACAATACCCGGCCATTTTTTGGTTGCAGCCATCATTGTTGTTTGGCGGGCCTGGGCTGGGGATTCGAACCCGCCACCTTAGGTGTATGTGGCTGGCGCCTTAGCCGATTGAGCCACAGGCACTGAGCCACATGTTCTATTCTTAAAAGCTTGATATGCTCCTAGACGGCAATACTTATTTAAGTCTGAAATCTTAGATGTGAAACAATAGCATATTAAGAGACTATTAAGAGAGAGAATATACTGAGATCATAAATAATTCAGTAATGATTAGCCCCAACAAGGTGACTGGCAGTGTAATAGGTGCTGTGGACATAGAATGAGCAAAACATTAGGACAGTCTCTATCTTAAAGATCTATGCAGTGGAGAAGATTGCTATTAGATAATAACAGTGTAAAGAATTTATGAAGGGAGAATCTGGGGATTCCAAGGGAACACACAGCAAGAAGGTTTGAGCAAGTTTCCTTTAAGTGGAGATATGAAGCATGAGTAAACAGTCAGCCAGGCAAAGGGGATAGAAGATTCAAGACAGAAAATTCTTTTTTTTTTTTTTTTTGAAACAGAGTCTCACTATGTTGCCCTTAGTGAAGTGCTATAATGTCACAGCTCACAGCAACTTTAATCTCTTGGGCTTAAGTGATTCTCTTGCCTCAGGCTTCCAAGTAGCTGGGACTACAGGCCCTGGCCACGATGCCCAGCTATTTTTCTGTTGCAGTTGTCATTGTTACTTAGCTGGCCCAGGCTGGGTTGGAACCCACCAGCCTAGGTGTATGTGGCTGGTGCTGTAACCACAATGCTCTGGGCACCAAGCCAGAAAATTCTTTTTTTTTTTGAGACAAGAGTCTCACTATGCTGCCCTAAGTAGAGTGCCATGGCATCACAGCTTACAGCAACGTCAAGCTCTTGGGCTTAAGCAATTCTCTTGCCTCAGCCTCCGAAGTAACTGGGACTACAGGCACCCGTCACGACACTTGGCTGTTTTTTTGTTGCAGTTGTCATTGTTCTTTAGCTGTATCGGGCTGGGTTTGAACCTGCCAACCTTTAGTGCATGTGGCTGGTGCTGTAATCGCTGTGCTATGGACGCCAAGCCAAGACAGAAAATTCTACAGACAGAAAAATGCTGTATAGGAGAAGCTCAAAGTAGAAAGAACCTGAGTAGAAAGAGAAATGTACAGTTGTAGAGTCGATAATGAATGATACAGGGGAATAAGATGAAGCTGGAAAATTCTCCAGAGCTCTGACCTAGGTCTGGTAGGTGATGCTAAGGTGCTTTGGTAAACGGCAATATTGTTTTTTTTTTTTTTTTGAGACAGAGCCTCAAGCTATCCCCCTGGGTAGAGTGCTGTGCCATCATAGCTCACAGCAACCTCCAACTCCTGAGCTCAAGCAAGTCTCCTGACTCAGCCTCCTAAGTAGCTGGGACCACAGGCGCCTGCCACAACGCCCAGCTATTTTTTGGTTGCAGCCGTCATTGTTGTTTTGGAGGGCCGGGCTGGATTCAAACCTGCCAGCTCAGGTGTATGTGGCTGGCGCCTTAGCCACTTGAGCCATAGGCGCCGAGCCTAAACGGCAATATTCTAGTAGCATTGTGTACCACCTCCTCTGTCTTACAGGTAAATATCTTAGGGGCTCAGGGAACATCAGGATCAACAAGTGATTACTTTCATCTGATAGACAGGCCCTTTTTCATATAAGGCCTATTTATACTAAGGTCAAAGCATCTACTTACAGTGTCAAGTATTTCTTTGGTATGAGCTGCCGACAGGCAAAATCTGGCTCTGGACTCGATAATTGGGGTAGCAGGAAATCCCACCACAACTACACCAATGTTCCGCTTTAGCATCTCCCGTCCGAAGGCGCTGCAAAGGGGAAAACACGGGTAAGAGACCAGGAGGAGTGACAGAACACACGTTACAAAGGTCCTGCTGTCCTAAACGAACTTCACTGATAGGTCACCAAACATTTTTTCCCCAGTCCTGAGGGGGTATTTTCTAACATGGCGTCCCTCCCAATATAGGTGAGACATTTTTCTGATCAACTTGGCAGCAAAGCTGCCTTTGGAACTCAGGGTTTTCTCTGGTGTTGGCTGGGCCTGCTCTTTCCCTGGTTTTAGCTGATTACCCACTCTACAAACTCCCATCCCCAAGCCAACACTGATGGCCTGTGGCCTTACGGCTATAGATCTGTATCTTGTCTAACGCATTCTAACTTTCATTTAATTTTGTTTACTAAATTACGTTATGTTCTTTCTCTTGTTGATCTACCTAATTTCATTTTGACTGTTCTCTTACAACATTTGTCTGAGAATAAAACATCAGGTACATCGGGCATTACCTTAATGCCAGCCCTCTCTGACTCTTTCCGGGACCTGCACATCCTCCCTAACACGCCTCCTTTGCATCAGGAGGAACCTGAGTGCCTGTACCTTCTTCAACACATGCTCCCAAATGGTCTAGTGCTTTATTGCAGTTCTTCTTCATTCTTTCTGCCCTCTGGATTTAATAATGCTTTGAGTTTATTTATAATAATTCCATTTAAAAAAGAATGAAGAACGTCCACCACCACATCCTCTGAAGGCCACAGTGCCAATTGCCTGGTATGTCTCTGTGTTGAAACAGAATTCCTCTTCTCTGGGTGAGCACCTTTCCCTAATTTTCCTCTCAGTATCTTGGGCAGCCTTGTACTTCTAGACCCCTTAATTTGATCTTCTCTCCCATATTCAATTCGCTAAACATCTTATTGATTATACCATGAGGGCCAAAGACTCAAAAATAAATAATATTTCCTCCTTTATCTTTTTATTTATTTATTTTGAGACAGAGTCTCACTTTGTCCCCCTGGGTAGAGTACTGTGGCATCACAGCTCACAACAACCTCAAAGTCCTAGGCTCAAGAGATCCCCTAGACTCAGCCCCTGAGTAGCTGGAATGACAGGCACCGGCAATAACATCCGGCTATTTTTAGAGATGGAGTCTCTCTCTTGTTCAGGCTGGTCTCAAACTCCTAAGCTCAAGCAATCCACTCACCTCCGCTTCCCAGAGTGCTAGGATTACAGGCATGAGCCACCACACCCAGCCTATTTGCTCCTTTAATGAGTTCTATTCAAACTAGAGACACGATTTCCTTATAATTTTATATTCATGTTTCCAGCTCTTAATTCACCCATCCAAAAAGATATCCCTTTCTTACTAAGCCTACAATAAGCAGATCATTCCTTTTTCTACTTCTCCAGTACAACTTTGCACATAATTAAATTTGTTCAGTATGACTGTTGTTCATTTGCTTTTCAAATGTCTTCTAGTTTTTTTGTTAAACATCTGGACTTCACCAATACATTGAAAGCTTTCCACTACGTATGCCTTGCATAAACCAGCGAAACTGATGTAATTGGCCTACCTGGTACATATCCAGTAACACACCCTGATCTAATCTCTCTGACCTCAGGGCCCTTTGCCTCCTCTTGGCCCTTTACTCTAGTTCCAGTGATCTCTTTGCTCTCAGCTAAGTTTGTCCTGCAGTGTGGCCTTACCAGAGATACTTCTTTTTCCAAATGACTAGCTCACTCAGATTCTTCAAGTCTTTGCTAAGATGTCACCTTGCCCTGCCAAAGAGGCTTACCCTAACCACCCTATCGAACATTGTCATCTGCCTGCCCACAAGACACACTCAATTCCCTATACATCTTGAATACCCTGCTCTATTTTTTCCATAACTTAACACCTTTGAATATATGACATCATTTACTTATTTATTATGTTTGACTCTTGCCCCACTAGAACATAAGCTCCACAAGGGCAGGGATGTTTGAGTTTTGTTCACTTATCTACCCCAAGCCACTAGAAGAGTACGTTAAACTCAAGTGTTTGTTTAATGAATCACAATTAATATATTTTGCAATTTGGAATCCACTATTTAATCTATGGCATAGCTATAAAACGAAGGTTAACTCAAACAGGGACAAGATAAATTTTCCCTAATAAAATACACATGCCCTAGTCACACATCACAGAGACCTTGAGTCTAAGGAGAGAACAGTCTGTGCTCTGCAACAAAACGTACCCAATCTTGGCTGGCATGTAGAGCATCAAAGGCACCACTGGAGAATCTTCATTTCCATAAATGATGAAGCCCATTTCTTTCAGGCGTCGCCTGAAATACCTGGTATTTTCAGCTAACTGCTGTACACACTCTTTGCCTAGAAAATCATGGGGAGAGAAAACAAAACAATGCTAACAAAACGGGATAGAAAAAAGACAGCAATCTCCTCTATCTCCACTCTGTCTAATCAGTCCTATGTCTCATTTCTTCCATTTCAACATAATATATATTTGCACAGTAAATTGTATGGCATGTAAGTGCAAACATTATCATGCTTTATATTCTGTCTTCCTCCTTGTTAATAGCAGATTTCACAGTAATGTAAAAAATAAAGTTTAATGACTAATGGTTCCATGGTACATTAGCTTCTTCAAATAATTTCAGCCATACCACTTCATTGAGTACTCCACGCATACCTTGACGGAAGGTAAAATATTTATTATTACCTTCATTTTATAAGTTAGGAGATGCAAAAAGGTGATGACTTGCCTATAGTTGTTCAGTAGTAAATAGTAGAGCTGGGACTAGAATCTAGATCTCCCAACTTTAATATTCATTTCAAAAGCTGTGCGGCAAATAATTTTACACATTACACCAGAGATAAGATTTAGATTCCAGGCTCGGCACCTGTGGCTCAAGTGGCTAGGGCGCCAGTCACATACACCTAAGGTGGTGGGTTCAAATCCCCAGCCCGGGCCCACCAAACAACGATGGCTGCAACCAAAAAATGGTCGGGCGTTGTGGCAGGCGCCTGTGGTCCCAGCTACTTGGGAGGCAGAGGCAGGAGACTCGCTTGAGCCCAGAAGTTGGAGGTTGCTGTGAGCTGTGATGCCATGGCACTCTACCCAGGGTGATAGCTTGAGGCTCCGTCTCAAAAAAAAACAAAAAAAAGATTTAGATTCCAAAATTTTCCTCTTAATTGTTTCATTTTGTGGCTTGGCGCCTGTGGCTCAAGTGGCTAGGGCGCCAGCCACATACACCTAAGGTGGCGGGTTCAAATCCAGCCCAGGCCTGCCAAACAACAATGACGGCTGCAACCAAAAAATGGCCAGGCGTTGTGGCAGGCGCCTGTGGTCCCAGCTACTTGGGAGGCAGAGGCAGGAGACTGGTTTGAGCCCAGGAGTTGGAGGTTGCTATGAGCTGTGATGCCATGGCACTCTACCCAGGAGGACAGCTTGAGACTCTATCACAAAAAAAAAAAAAAAAAAAAAAGAGTTTCATTTTGTTACATTAATATATACAGCTATCATTTAATAAATTTAAAAAAAAAAGAGTTTCATTTTGGGCGGGGCATAGTGGCTTATCCCTATAATCCTAGCACTCTGGGAGGCCAGGGTAGATGGATTGCTTGAGCTCATAGACCAGCCTGAGCAAGAGCAAGACCCCGACCCCGTCTCTACTAAAATGGGAAAATTAGCTGGGCATGATGGCATGTGCCTACAATCCTAGCTACGCAAGAAGCTGAGGCAAAAAAATCCCTTGAACCCAGGAGTTTGAGGTTGCTGTGAGCTAGGCTGATGCCATGGCACTCCAGCCTGGCAACACAGTGAGATTGTCTCAACAATAACAACCACAATAAAAAAGTTTTATTTTATGTTGTTTCCGTAAAACTCTTACCAGATAGCAAGAGCCAAATATCACCTATAACAATGTTGTTTTTAATCCTATTATGTTCATATTCCCTAAAAAAAAGATGAATTGAAATATATATTTCTCAGGCGGTACTCTCAAAGGAGTAGGGGCACTGGCCCCATATACGGGAGGTGGCGGGTTCAAACCCAGCCCCAGCCAAAAGCTGCAAAAAACAAAACAAAACAAACAAACAAACAAAATATATATATATATATTTAGTTCAGTGGTTCTCAACCTTCCTAATGCTTTGACCCTTTAATACAGTTCCTCACGTTGTGATGACCCCCAACCATAAAGTTATTTTCGTTGCTACTTTATAACTGTAATTTTACTACTGTTATGAATCGTAAGGTAAACATCTGATATGCAGGATGTATTTTCATTGTTACAAAGGGGTCACGACCACAGGTTGAGAACCACTGCTCTAGTTGTTAAGTCACTAAAACAGACATTCATACAGTTTTTCTGTTATACAGAGCAACATAATAAATTCAAAAATCAGCAGGAACCTGAGGCAGAAGGATCGCTTTAGTCCAGGAGTTTGAGGTTGCTGTGAGCTATGGTGTCATAGCACTCTAACCAAGGGTGACAGAGTAAGACTCTGTCTCAAAAAAAAAAAAAAAAAACAAAACCAAAATTAGCTTGCAAGGACTAAGAATATGTTATGGTCTTCTCAACCATGAACACTCATGAATAAGAAAAGATTGTAGTAATTTTCTCGTGTGTATTAGAAAGTCATTTTATTATATTTATTTACTTATTTATATGTTTATTTAGGGACAGAGTCTCACTCTGTCACCCTGGGTAGAGTGCCACGGCATCATAGCTCATTAGCAACCTCAAACTCCGGGGTTTGAGAGATCCTCTTGGTTCAGCCTCCTGAGTAGCTGAGACTACACGTGCCTACCACAATGCCCAGCTAAATTTTCTATTTTTAGTAGAGACAGGACTTCACTCTTGCTCAGGTTACTCTCCAACTCCTGAGCTTAAGCAATCCACTTGCCTCGGCCTCCAGAGTGCTAGGATTATAGGCACGAGCCACTGTGCCCAGCCTATCTGAGATTCTAAAAAAAAAGATACAATGGTAGTAAAACAGATTTATGGTTGCTGGGGTGTGAGAAGGGGACTGACAGTATGAGGCCACAAGGGGACTTTGGGGGATGATGAAAATATTGTATACCTTAACTGTGGCAAAGTTACAACATTGTTTACATTTGCCAAAACTCATTAAATTACTGTATCTACTTAAAATTGAATTTTATTGTATAAAAATGGTATCTCATTAAAGGTGTTTTTAAAAAATTGAGCAACACTTTTACATACATTAGTTTTTTTCTGTACCCACTTTTATCATTTTGCAACTCACCTTCTTTTTCTTATCACAAACCTACTAGTCCTCATATCACAAATCAACTAGCCTGTGTTAAAAAACATTTTTTATTCAAACTAAAAACAGAATTACCATACAATCCAGCAATCTCACTACTGGGTATTTATCCAAAGTATAGTAAATCAGGGCTCAGTGCCTGTAGCCCAGTGGTTAGGGTGCTGGCCACATACACCGAGGTAGGTAGGTTCGAACATGGCCCCGGTGTGCTGAACAACAACAACTGCAACAAAAAAATAGCCGGGTGTCGTGGCAAGCGCCTGTAGTCCCATCTACTTGGGTAGCTGAGACAAGAGAATCACTTAAGCCCAAGAGTTTGAGGTTGTTGTGAGCTGTGACACCATGGCACTCTGCCAAGGGTGGCATGAGACAAAAAACAAAACAAAACAAAATAAGCAACATACAAAGGAAAATAAATCAGTGTATCACAGGGATACCTGCATCTCCATGTTTACTACAGCACTACTCACAATAGCCAAGATATGAAACCAACCTAAGTTTCTATCGGTGGATGAATGGATAAAGAAAACATGGTATACTATTCAGCCATAAAAAGAATAAAATCCTGGGCGGCGCCTATGGCTCAGTGGGTAGGGCGCTGGCCCCATATACCAAGGGTGGCGGGTTCAAGCCTGGCCCGGGCCAAACTGGAACAAAAAAATAGCCAGGTGTTGTGGCAGGCACCTGTAGTCCCAGCTACTCGGGAGGCTGAGGCAAGAGAATCACCTGAGCCCAGGAGTTGGGGGTTGCTATGAGCTGTGATGCCATAGCACTCTACCGATGGGGATAAAATGAGACTCTGTCCCTAAAAAAAAAGAATAAAATCCTGCCATTTGCGCAATGTGGATGGAACTGGTGGCCATAATAATGTTAAGTGAAATAACTCAGACAGAAAAAGTAACATAGCCCATGTTCTCACTTATATGTGGAGGCTAAAAAAGCTGATCTGATGGAGGCCAAGAGTACATTTGGGGTTACCAGAGGCTAAGAAGGGTGGGAGAAGGGTAAGAAACAGAGGTTGGTTAATGGATACAAACGTACAGTCAGACAGAATGAATACAGTCTGGTGTTTGATAGCATAGTGTGTCAAAAGAAAAGCTATGCACCTGTAGTTCCAGCAACTTGGGAGGCTGAGAGGCTAGAGGCCTGCTTGAGCCCAAGAGTTGGAGATTACCGTGTTCTATGACTGCAGTCCAGGAAACGGTGAGGCCTCATCTTAGCAACCTCCAACTCCTGGGCTTAAAGTGATTCTCTTGCCTCGGCTTCCTAAGTAGCTGGGACTACAGGCACCTGCCACAAGGCCCGGCTATTTTTTGGTTGTAGTTCTCATTGTTGTTTGGCATGCCTGCCTGGGATTGAACCCACCAGCTCTGGTGTATTTAGCTGGTGCCTTAGCCACTTGAGCTACAGAGATTTTCTTTTTTTTTTTTTTTTTGGCTGGGGCCAGGTTTGAATCCACCACCTCTGGCATATGGGGCCTGCGCCCTACTCCTTTGAGCCACAGGTGCTGCCCCAAAGTAAATTTTCTTTAACAGAAAGAGGTGGAAATCTTAGTCCCACCAATCATCATCATTTGTTCCTGACAAGAAGAGTCCCAGAAGAAAATCTATCTAAAATAAAATTCATATACATAACCTGAATATACTGCAAACAGGTACCTTTTGCTGAGTAGTAGTCTATGGTAAGGATATACCATAATTTTGTTTCTGATTCATTTACATATCAATTGATATCAGAGTTGAGATTATCAACTTTCATTTCAGCAGCTATGAAGTTCAGATTAAAAAGAATTCTTTCCCAAATGTATATTTAAGAATCCCTGTTATGCCCAAAGAACGGAAGAAGTACTACAACTAGCAATTAAGCACTGGGTTTCATTTGATTCTCATCATCCTCAGTGGGTGGTAAAGAATGTACTATTTACACCTCACACATAAACAAACAAGCCCAGAGACATATCTTTTCCAAGGTCTTTCATTTAGCTCAGTGGTTCTCAACCTTGCTAATGCATGGCCCTTTAATACAGTTTCTGGGTTGCGACCCAGAGGTGGAGAACCGCTGATTCAGCAGGAGGCAGAGCAGGTCTTTCGACTCTAGTCTAGTGCTTTTTTCATATACTACACTAAGAAATTTTTCGAATGTTAAAGCTGAAACCCTTTATTGGGCAATAGTATCTACCCCTCATTTCTATTTCTTTTTTTTTTTTTATTAAATCATAGCTGTGTACATTAATATACCTCATTTCTTTCTTTTTTTCTGAGACAGAGCCTCAAGCTGTCCCCCTTGGTAGAGTGCCGTGGCATCACAGCTCACAGCAACCTCCAACTCCTGGGCTCAAGCGAGTTTCCTGCCTCCACCTCCCAAGTAGCTGGGACCACAGGCACCCGTCACAAGGCCTGGCTATTTTTTTTTTTCGGTTGCAACCATCATTATTGTTTGGCAGGCCGGGCTGGATTCGAACCTGCCACCTTAGGTGTACATGGCTGGCGCCTTAGGCACTTGAGCCATAGGCGCCAAGCCATTATACCTCATTTCTTAACCAGCACTACTGGACAAGTGCATGGGGTCATGGTAGGGTCATGAAGGAGCCTGTGGAGACACAGGGCGAGTATGAGACACAAGAAAAGTAGTTCTTCCCATAACCTCATCTTTAAGAAAGGCAAAACTGTAATCATCACTGAAGGTAGAGAAATAAAGACTGAGTGGAAAAGCTGAGACCAGTGGTAGACAAGGAAGGCCACCAACTTGGTGAAAACAGCGATTCACAGAAGTGGTCTGTTCATGGTTTTGTTTTGTTTTTTTTTAATTGTTGGGGATTCGCTGAGGGTACAAAGAACTAGGTGACACTGACTGCATTTGTTAAGTCAAGTCCCTCTTATAATTGTGTCCTGCCTCTGGGTCTGTTTATCTTTTTTTTTTTTTTTTTTTGAGACAGAGTCTCAAGCTGTCACCCTGGGTAGAGTGTTGTTGTGGCCACAGCTCACAGCAATCGCAAACTCTGGGCTTAAGTGATTCTCTTGCCTCAGCCTCCCAGGTAGCTGGGACTACAGGTGTCCACTGCAATGCCTGGTTATTTTTTTTGGTTGCAATTGTCATTGTTTTTTAGTTGGCTCAGGCTAGGTTCAAACCTGCCAGCTTCAGTGTATGTGGCTGGTGCCCTTCCCACTGAGCTACAGACACTGTCCCTGTTTATCTTTTAAAACTACTTATCGGACTGACCCATCAAACTGCCGATATTTTATTTTTTAATCTAAAGGGGGCAGTTTCTTATGGTTCACCTAAGCATTTCAAAAAGGCTAACAGGAAAGTAAGAAAGTTGTCAAATAAATGTAGGCAAATCAGTAAGCTCTGGCATTTACACATGTTAGAAAGTAGATATGGGCTCAGCACCTGTAGCTCAGTGGCTAGGGCACCAACCAAATTCACCGGAGCTGGTAGGTTCGAATCCAGCCTGGGCCTGCAAACAACAACCACAACAAAAAAAAATAGCAGGGCATTGCAGCAGGTACCCAAGAGTTTTAGGTTGCCGTGAGCTATGATGCCACAGTACTCTATTGAGGGTGACATAGTGAGATTCTGTCTTAAAAAATTTTTTTTCTGTCTTTAGTCTTCTGTCTCACCTATCAGCATTTCAGTCCAGTATGTTACCTCAGTTCTAAGGGTTTTCTCAGAGTTTCAGCACATATGGGGTCTAAGAAACTTGAAAGAAAAAAATGTTTACCATTGTTAAAAATAAATTCTAACTCTTAAAATGTTTTTAATGCTTGCCTCAGAAAGAACACAGATGGTAATATAAGGGGTCAGATTCTTTCCTTCTTTTTTTTTTTTTTTTTTTTGAGGCAGAGTCTCACTACGTCACCCTCAGTAGAGCGCTGTAGAGCCATGGTGTCAACAGCTCACAGCAACCTCAAACTCTTAGGTTTAAGTGATTCTACTTGCCCCAGTCCCCAAGTAGCTGGGACTACAGATGCCTGCCACAATGCCCGGCTATTTTTTTGTTGCAGTTGTTTAGCTGGCCTGGGCCAGGTTTGAACCCACACCCTCCATGCATGTGGCTGGCACTGAGCCTCTTTCCTACTTTTCAAACATAAATTTGTTTATTTATTTATTTAGAGACTGAGTCTCACTTTGTGCTCTGGGTAGAGTACCATGGCCTCACAGCTCACGGCATCCTCAAACTCTTGGGCTCTAGTAATCCTCTTGCCTCAGCCTCCTGAGGAGCTCAGACTACAGGTGCCCACAACAACACCCAGCTAAGTTTTCTATTCTTAGTGGAGACGGGGGTCTCAATCTGGCTCAAGTTGGTCTTGAACTCCTGAGCTCAGGTGATCCATCCTCCTTGGCCTCCCAGAGTGCTAGGATTATAGGTGTGAGCCACCATGCCTGGCCCATAAATCTTTACTTTTAAAGGTGATAAAAAGCATACAAGCAATTTGGAGGAAAAACTCTGTCCCAATTTTCTTAAACATTACAAATAAACTTCACTTGTCACTGTCCTTTTGAACTTCTTCAGCACAGATTGTTATAATAAAACCATTTTTAGAACCTCTACCGCAGAAGTCTATAGATAGGCATGGAAGAGAGAAAAGTAAATGTGCATGCAGTTAATTTCTCAGGAAATGTCACAGATAACTTCAGTAGGTAATTTTTAGTCCTCAACGTTAGAACGTAACAAATGTAATAGATCACCAGGTTGTGATGGTACCATGAGATTTAGTTCTTTAAGGAACTAGGGAAAAAGAACAGAGAGTGGAGTGGAAGGAGCACACGGTCATCTACCTACTGAGAAGCACCAGATGGGGATAACACTAGGTCACTTTACCACATATAGTTAGATGGAGCGAACCATCTTTATTTCACTGCCAAATAGATGTTGAAGTTGTCCCAAATACATTCTAGCCATTTTAAAAATATTTTTATCAAGTCTTAATCCAGATTTCTCAAGATTCTTAGCCATGTAATCTTAAGGTCAGAAAGAGCTACTCAAAATTCATAAGCCCTTTTAGGGAGGTATCACTCACACAGTGCTCTATGAGCTCCAAATTTTCCTAATTCTCAGAACTGGGTAAAGAACAGGACAACACCCGTGTAACAAGCTAAGGGCTATAAAGGCAACAGCCATTCAGTCTTAAACGGCTAAAGTGTTAAAACCATTAGAATTATGCTTCAGAGAATACAGCATGTACTTACCTGCTTAAATAGCAATATAATTTTCAATTCAACTGATGAATTTTTATGTAGCTTATACCATAACCAGCAAAAATTTGAGTCTGCAGCTTCAAATACAGTATTTTCAGTGTTAACTGAAATCTTTTGAAACAAAGGACATAATATGTATAAAGGACATTCATCCAGAGTTGATCCCCTAACTCACATTATACTCCATTACTCAGCTCCTAATCTTCTCAGTTTCCTGGATATGCTGATATAATCTGCCTTCCTGGGAAAAATAAAATATAATTACTGCTACTCCTCAGATTTATACTTTCCAAGTAATTATAGTGGGCTGGAAGAATTTGACATCGAATAACTTCCCCATACCCCTTTTCCTCTCAGAGGTCATAATCTCAAAGCAGATAAGAATAGATATAGGTGGCTCATTATGAAAGTTCTGAGATACACAAAAATCAAGAACTATAACATCAGCATGAATGGAAACAAATGAAGCTCTCCCAGCAACACCGATAAACCAAGCAAGTTGAAGCTTGCGTGGGTGAATCGGAAGGGATGCTGTGGACTGTTTCTAGGAAGTGAAATAATGAACCATACAACAGTCTGGCTCAAAACTTTCATAGTGACCTACGTGTAAGGGTTTTCTCAGTTTAAGGTTCCCAAACCAAATAGCTCCTAGAATGGTTTTAGTTTTCAACATTAACTAAGAATTAAGGGACATAGAGCAGAATAAAATTCAGAAGAATACTACCCATCACCTCGTTCTGTTCTATTGCACACTATATCACAAGTACCGTATTGTGGACATTTCATAGAATCTCTTTTATTTCCTATTTTATGCCTAAGAATTGAACTTAATAGTTAATCTTTCACTTTAATTATCTGTTCCAAAGGACTTATTTTTACTATTTGGAAGTTTTTTGCTTTGGTTGGTTTATATGGACTGTGTGAAAAGAGGAACACATTTCACTCCTGTGGTTTTTTTCTCTTCAAAAGCATTTTTTTTTTTTTTTTGAGACAGACTCTCACTATGTACCCTAGGTAGAGTGCCGTTGTGTCACAGCTCACAGCAATCTCAAACTCTTGGGCTTAAGTGATTCTCTTGCCTCAGCCTCCCAAGTAGCTGGGACTACAGGTGCCCACCACAATACACGGCTTTTGTTGTTGTTATTATAATTGTCATTGTTGTTTGGCAGGGCCAGGCTGGGTTGGAACCCGCCAGCTCTAGTGTATGTGGCTGGCTGCACTGGCCACTGAGCACAGGTTCCAAGCCCAAAAGCATTTTTTAAAAATGTCTTTTCCAGGACATTTTAAACCAGGACATGACAAACTATGTTTACCACTGACAACAGAAACAAACTTAGATACTCTCAATGTTCACTTCACTGATGCTAAGAGCATGTGTCTACTGAAATCTCAAATTGGAATTTATATCTTAAAGACTTCTAATACAAGTAGTTATAATATCAGGTAAGTCAAAGCACACACAGACTATGTTTTCAAAGCTATTTCCACAGTAATTATAACTAACTCTCTTTAAGGGAAAAAAAGTAAAACAGCAAGCACAATACCAGGCTCCATAAATGTTTGAGCCCTTCTCTTTTTCTGATAAAGCAATTTCTAACTGCGGAAAAATGATATATTTTGCTTTGGTTATTATCTCTCTAAATATTACCAAGTCAACTACTAGCCACCATACCTGCTAATAAGATGCTACTTTATCATAAACAAATGAAGAATATGTTGATTTATATTCATTTAAATCAATTTAGCATTTTCTTGCATTTGTGGTACAAAGACAACAATCTCCTCCCAGTTGGAAGTATTCTGGGCTTACAAGAAGGAAGAGAGAGGAGTGACTTAACTGTTGCTATTACACCATTTCCAAGAACTGCAAATAGTGTGCACAGTAGGAAATCTCAGATGCAATCAAGATAACACTTTCAACAGAGACAGACAAAACCCTTAAATTCCTTTCATGCTCAACATTTAAACCACAGCATCTTTCATGCCCCATACCAGTAACAGACTTGGCAGGCTTCTACACCTCTATTTCTAATTTCCCCTAATAGGAAATTTGTTTTAAAAGTTGGAAGGGCTATGCCAAATGTTAGTAAGGATATGGAACAAATGTAACTCTCATAATTGCTAGCGGGGCTGTAAATTGGCACTTTGTAAAAACGGTAATATATGTTGAACTTAAACATATGTCTACTCTATGACCCAGCAATTCCATGCCTAGGTATGTATCCTCAAGGGAACCGTGCACCAAAAGACATGTGTGAGAATGTCACGCAGCACTCTCAGTAACTGCCAAAAGCAAGAAACAAACCATAAGTAGAATGAATAAAGATATAAGACACCAATGAAGACAAGTTATTATTCTGCCCAAACACATGGAGAAATCTCAAAGACAAAATGAAGAACAAAATAAGGCAGACACAAAGGAGTGACCGCATGGTTCCATTTATACTTAAAGAATAGGCAAAATATGTAAGGACAGAAGTCAAATAGTGGTTATCTCTGGCAAGAAGGAATGGACTGAGAAGAGCCTTCTGGGGTCCTAGAAATGTTCTGTGATCTAGGTATTGGCTGGATGATTGGTATGTTTATTCATGGAATGGGGTGCCTCAGATCTGTGCACTTTATTGTATGAATGCCAGTGCTTCAGCACATGTAAAAATAAAACCTAAAACTCCTGTAAAATCACCCAAAGTTTATAAAAACTAGGATTGAGGTTAAATTTCTGATCTCTCCATTCATAACCTTAAATATAGCCAACCACTATTTAATAATCCCTCCTTCCTTAACAATAACAAAGCAGAGCTGTCTAAATAGTACAGGAGTGGACTCAAGCACTCATCTCTGAGCCTGTGTTCTTAGGACAGCTCTAGAAAAATATTGAAAGTTTTGGTGCTGGGTGTTCCAGGAATTTGTAAGACAGGAAGTGATATGAAAACAGCACTTCATACTCAAGAGTCCCTATCCTGAGACAGGAAATGGAAGCACAGAGAGGCTGGCCCTTCCCTTCTTCTCCCTTTTCTCCTTTTAAATAATCATATGAACGAATACACAAAATAGACAATACTGACTATAAAAATACTTATTTTTCATCAGTGCATCTACTTTCATTCCCATAGGACATTTTGCTTAAGATATTTTAGTAGTAGGTTTTTCTTCTGCATACTCTGCCAAGAGGGAGAGGCTGACGGAAGGCTGGCACAAAGAAAGAGTAACTTTATACCAACCTGGTTCGGACTGCCTTTTAGGGCCAATCTAAGTGAAACTGCTGAGGGTCTAATGGAGTACAAAACTATTCAGCAGAGAAAAAGCTAAAATGACACCACTATAGCACTAAAGCATGAACAAATACTTCACGTTAACCAAAAAGGTCGACTTGAGATTTAAAAAGCTTAAAACCTCTCTGAGTGAGCATAATATCAGTATTTTTTTTTTTGAAAAGTCCTCATGAAATAGTTTTTATAGGAAAAATATGCTCTTTAGGATGACTGGAATCTAAAATTCTGAACATCAAATATGGTAATACTGGCAAAGTAATAATTTTGCAGGACCTAAGATCTTTACCAAAGTAGAGTGTTTAACCTTCCTTTTAAAAGGAGTGAGGCGACTCGGCGCCTGTGGCTCAAGTGGCTAAGGTGCCAGCCACATACACCTAAGGTGGCGGGTTCAAATCCAGCCCGGACCTGCCAAACAACAATGATGGCTGCAACCAAAAAATAGCCAGGCATTGTGGTGGGCGCCTGTGGTCCCAGCTACTTGGGAGGCTGAGGCAGGAGACTCGCTTGAGCCCAGGAGTTGGAGGTTGCTGTGAGCTGTGAAGCCACAGC
>CAUYQV010019561.1:0-12277 GCA_963574575.1 Galagoides demidoff | reverse complement strand
ATTTGGATTGTAGCTTTCTTAAGATAGCTAACAATTAGTTTCATAATAGTGTTGAGTACATTGGATACTTTTTCTTCCATTCTTGAGATACTTTGCTAAGGAGGACATTTTCCAGCTCCATCCATGTAAACATGAAGGAGGCACCTGTGGCTCAAAGTTATCTTTCTAAAAGTAGAATATAAACGTCTTAACACAATAACTAAGAAAATGACATAAAGGCTATGTTAACCAACTTGATAAAAATATTTCAAATTGTATGTGAAAACACCACACTGTACCCCATGATTGCATTAATGTACACAGCTAACATTTAATAAAAAAAAATTACCTAATCCAGAAAAGTCACCTAGAGACTCTGGGAAGAAGATATGAGTTTTATTTGTGTTTGGAGCTTTGTTAAAAGCATTGGGGGTGGGGTCATAAGATGGCTGTTTCATATCATAATAATAATTACCTGTATTTATTGCTCCAGTCCTTGACAGTTTTCAAAGTCCTTTTACCTATATTACCCCAGCTTAAATTTGAGGGATGCAGATGAAGAAACCAAGTTCTTGCATGTGATGTCTAATAAGTAGCATAGCCTGGTTTAATACCAGATCTTCTAAGTTTCAGTCCAGTTTCTCTTCTCCTTATCACACAACCTTTCTGGTAATTCCTCTACAGAATTTTTGTATTACTGATACACTGGTTCCTGGCATATTCAAATTTAATGATAAAGTGCTACTAAAGTTTGTGGCATGATATATATAACCTCTTAACTAGAGTTATAGGAATAAAGGTTTAAAGCCCCCGGCCCCAGATTTTTGGCTTCAACTGGTCTGACCTAAGACTTTATGTTTCCATGTTTGGTTAACCCATTGAAGGAGAACCACATGAAGTAGACAGTAGCTCCATTTTATAAATCAGTGTAACCAGTTAGCTTCAATGTCCCACCTTAAAGAATGGACCATTAGATATATTTTAATGAGAGAAAGGGAATAAAAGGAGAGATAAGATATCTCTGAGTAAACAGGCCCACCCAAAAATTCTAGGCAGCCAGAGGACAACATGGGAATACATAATACCTAGAGTAGGAAAGAAAGAATATGTGATGTGATGGAGGCCAGTGTTAGACAGGAGGACCAGAAAGAAAAAGGGGTCTAGAGATCAAACCACAACTGATTGACTTTTGCTGGTCTAGCTTTGATGGAAAGCAGCCCATTGTGTCCTATATGAAACAAATTAAAAGGAGTCTGTAGAAGCAAACAATTATTTGTAACTACCACAAAAAGAGAACAGACACAAAAAAGGCTGTTTTCCAAAGTGTTCCACTATGGTACCCAGAAAAAATGGACCTGCTCTCCTAGAAATCTAATGAGCTACTAAATGAAGGCTGTAAACTACAAATGATACCAATCAGGAATGTTAATAGAAAATTATGCTGCATGCTGGCTTTTTTTTTATTCCATCCTTCAATTAATATTTTTGAAAAAGACACACATATATGAAAATACTAAGGAATTTTGTAAGAAAGCACTAATGCCTCTAGGGTTACAAATGTTAAAAGGAATGTTTTCAGGCAGTTGTTATCTTCTTTAATTCTTTCAGTGTTCCATGGTAGTAATGATAATTTGGCTGATAATAACTTCAAGTGAGGTAAAAAAGTAACCTGAACCATTAATTGATATTCATTTAAGGAAACATTGTTAAAACATTTTGAATAGCACATTTCTAGCACGCAATCTATTCACTACGCTCTCACCATACATACAGAATCCCCTTGTATTTGCCAATGAATTAGGAGAGGATATAAAGAGAAATGGTCTCCTGATCGCACTAATCCCAAGACCCTACCCTGTCCAAATGGAATTGGAACTTTCAAAGACTTCTATTTCCCTTTAATTTCAAACAGAAATAACTTCTGTAAAGTTTTTCATGATCTAGTAAGGATGATTGTTTTTTGCAAAGTAAACCTTCTAGAGCTGAGAGGGCACATAGATTTCTTTTTATATGGCGATTTCAATTGTTTTGTGGTGATTGCTAGATCACTGCTAAGAGGAATGCTAAGCCAGTTTCCAGCTCAGCCAGAAAGAATCCCATAATTAATTTGTCATGTTCAAGGCTGAAGAAGAGAAGCACTACTATAGGTATCAAATATTTACCATCTTTTCTCTAGATAATATGTTGATCCTCTTAAGCCTGATGACTATAAAATTTGAGTAACTGCTGCTAGCATGGTGTAGAATTTTCTGATGGAGTAGTGTAGTCTATGACTTTCCTTAGGTGTGGCTAAGTGAGAGGTATGAAAGATAAATCATTCTTCTGTTATACAAAAAGATAATGTAAATTGCTATCTTGTTTCATAATCTTAAGGAAAAATATGAGTGGAGCAGATTAAAAGAAATTTTAAAAATCTATGCTTGGGGCAATCCGCTGCTTTGATATGCTGCTTAACTAAAATCTTTATTTTTGTTTGGATTTAAGATGCTAAATTCTTTCACCTAATATGCTTCTAGGCTCTGTAAATGGGCCTCTGGACATGTACACTTCTTTGGCAGCAAAAGAAAGCAGTTTAGAGCTTTGATGCTTTAGCACTGCAGATATAAATTGAGAAACCTGTGGTTTGCCTAACACCGCACCCTCCCTTAGATAATTATCTCTCATTACTGAGATTTTCAGTAAAATTGTAAACTATTTTTCCCTGCATCTTCCGCTCCCTAGTCTGCCCTTTTCCAGCTTGAGAACACACACAAAAAAGGTATCATCCCACTGATTCTCTTTCTCCTCAGGCATCTCAAGATCTTATCACTCTCATCCTCCAATGTGATTATGGTTACCCAGGTAACTAAATTACTGATATGGATTACCTCCCACCCACTCCTCTCCAACTAATTCAGTCTCAGAATTTCTTTATTAGCCTCTCTTGTCTAATGAATGCTTCCTCTACAAAGAAAATCTTTTTTAACCCAACATTGTTTTTTGGTACTCTTTTCTATAAATGCCAAATCATTCCTTAAAGTAAAATTACCAATTTTATTTCTTTTTAACACTTGAAAGAACCATTTTTCTAATTCTTTATTAAATCATAACTGTGTACATTAATGCATCTATGGGGTACAATGTGCTTTTTGATATACAATGTGGAATGCTTACTTCTAACTGATTAACATGACCATCTCCTTGCTTATTTGTTGTGGCAAAAACATTCATACTCTATTCTTAATAGTATAGAAATGTATCATTGCATTATGCACATTGGGCTGGATCTCCCCTCAAATCCTCCTTCAACATTAACCATTTAATGATTAATGATAACTTTATTTCCTTTCCAATTTATATATAGTTAGTACCAAGAAATTAAGTGTCTTTTTCGATATCACTTGACATTTATTGCTTACTTTTGTCCTCCCTAATAATTCCCTTCTACCCCCTGTGAAACCATAGCCACTATAGCCTAGGTTGAATGAATACCACTGTTATACAATACATCAAATGCTTGAAGTCCTACTGCCTTTTCTAGGATGCCAAAATGCTATGTATGATTTTACCATATGGGGTTGCTGAGAAAAATAATGAATACTGCCTTATAGTGTAATTTATCCTTAATGTAGTTACCACTCACTTCAGCAGATTATATGATTAAAAATTCTTCTCATTGGATCCTATGCTATTGGGAATCAATGTGCATTATACCTTGTTTATTAAAATAAGAAGCCTAAGGTTCTTAGGTAAGTCAGTTTGCTTGAGGTAGATTTCATAGAGTCATTCTCAAATCCATACTGCTATTTTTACCCTATTGTTTACAGCTCCTGCCCAACCTGATTACTACTAATATGATTTGCTGTCTAAGAGGTAATGCCTTCCTAGTCTAAGCTAAAGCAGATTCTGAGGACCTCTACATTGGTTCCAGGCAATTGGAGAAAGTCTAAATACAATCCTTGAACTGTTTCTCAATGCGTTAAATGAATACCCAAATTATTAAAGAAAATTGAGGTCTTGCTTTAAAATACTTGAGAAACTGCCTCTATTCTACATGTATCTTTGAGTTTCTTAAATAAGAAAGGCAATTAACAAATATGCAGCATGTAGCAGATTTCAATGGCAATATGAAAAGTATCATAACGTTTACTAACAACTATTACAGTAGAAATGTTCGCAAACTCTTTGCTTTTAAAAATGAATTAAAGTCAACTCAAGTTTGCCTTGTCTTTTCTTACCCACATATGGATATATGGAAAAGAAAGCAGAATTAAGGCTAGAACTGAAGAACTCTGCATTTCCTATGTCCACTGGAGTATCCTATCATTTGCTCTGTGTGGCATGATTCAAGAAAGTAATGAATATTACTGGTTGAGAGATATAAGCCCTAACCCAAGAGTCAGGCATCTTAGGTCCAAATCCCATCCTTATTACTCACCAGTGATGTATAATTTTCCTTCTTTGGGCTCCAGTTTCTGAATCTATAGTGTAAGGAGTTATACAAGGTTATTATTAGGAATTATTTTGTCATTTTTCAGTTGACCTAAAGGTCACATAATTGGATTAATAAGTTTTGGCTCCACATAGGGTTAGACAATTAAGTTGGCAAACTTATCCTAGTAAAAGTGCTACATACCTCATTGCTGAATATCACCACAGTCACCAGATGGCCAAGGGGAGAAGGCAAATGTGACTGTATTGATTTCCAGCAATGAGGTTTTGTGGCACTTTTGCTAGGATGAGTTTGCAAATTTAATTATCTGAACTTGTTTGCTCATGAAGAAAGTGGAAGGAACATTGACAGGATTTATAGTCAACCTACTTTTTTTTTTTTACTCTCTTAGGAATACCTTCATCAAGGTCAGAATGGAATATGTATTCCAGAAAAAGCTTAATTTCTATATCATCATGACACTAGTTTCAATTCATTTTTAAAGGTATGACTGGGCACATAACTTGTCCAGGGGAAGCCACAAAACTTATTCACAGTCATCATCTCCAAACCTCAGAAACATATTTTCTTTTGCAGAACTACTTCTGGGTGTGTAATGTTAGGATACAGATGGACGCTGCTGTTTGAAAGTACTAAAAGTCTTTGTGAAATAAACATTCATCCCTACTTGCCTCCAATCTCCTTTCCTTCTCTCTTGAATTATCCCGGTTAGACTTTCTCTATAAAGGTTGTCGTTGACTTATGCCTTGCTAAATCTACTGGTGATTGTTATGGATCATCTTACTCAATCCATCACTCTCCCTTTCCAGAAAAAAGAAAAATTGCTTTTACTGGGTTGCAGCCACGGTACTCTCCTATTTCACTGGCCACTCATCTGAAGCCTCCTTTGCTAATTTCTCCTTGTGACAGAGGCTGATTAGATGTTATTAATCCATTTCCTATCACCTTGGCACACAGTTTAACTGTATTTCCCAGCTTCTTTTGCAGTGCATTATAGTCGTGTAAGTGAGTTTCCATTAATGGAAATGTACACTAGTTATGTGGACCATTTCTGAATCTGGTCCATAAAAAATCTTTTACTCATGATTTTCTAAATTTGCTACCCTTTTACTACCCTGAAGATTAATGCTGGAAATTTGGAAGCCAGATATTAAGGAGAATGGAACCATGAGTTAGACCCCATGGGGAAAACAGCCCTCTCCATCAGTAGCACCCATTTTGGAATTTACATAAGCAAGCTATATACTTTTATTTTTAAAAGGCATTTACCATTTGCTTGTTAGGGCAACTGATGTTTACTAACTAATACGCACTTTATCTTTCTGACCCATAAATGTTACAGTGCCTCAGGTATTGTTCTATGCACTTCTTGTCTATGTATAAATTCAAAAGGAAATTCATAATCTAGAAAAAGTGTCCGTCTGTCTGTGTATTTATATATACATGCACATACACACTTTCCTCTCCTCCTTTGTTGACTTTATCCAGACCATAGGCTGATGACTCACAAGTGTATAGCTCTAGCCTGGATTTCTCCCCCTAAAATCTGGTCTATATAAACAATTGTTTACCTGGAATTTCTATTTGAATTGAAATATAATATCTCCAAAAATGAGCCCCTGACCATTCCTTAAAATGTATTGATCACCCTGTATTTTTTCCATTTCAGTTATTGGCCATTGCATCCTTCCAGTCACAAGGCCGAAACCATCAGAGGTATTCTTGACCTATCTCTTTCTTTATATCCTCACATCAAATTTGTCAGCAAATCTTGACAGCTCTAACTTCAAAATGTGTCCAGAATTCAACCGCTCATCAACTCTATCACTATTGCCTCAGTTGCAAATCTCACCTGGATTATTGCAGTAGTCTTGTAACTGGTCTCATGGCCTTGTCTCTTATATCCACAACAGGATGATTCCCTTAAAATGTAAATTACAGATTACTCTTTTGCTTATAAACCTCCAATACCCTTTCATTGCATCCGTATTAAAAGCCAAAGTCCTTACAGTGGCCTATGAGGCTACTTAATCTGACCTCTAATCTTTTGGCCTACTACTCTCCCCCTCACCTGCTTTTCTTTTTCTTTTTCTTTTTTTTTTTTTTTTACAACCACAGTGACCTTCTCACTGTTCTATGAACATACCAAGCCCACTTCTACTCCGAGGCTCTTTGTATTTAGTATTCTCTTGCCTAGAATTTTCTTTCCCAAGATATCTGAACAGTTCTCCTCACCTTACTCAGGTCCTTAGTAAAATGCAGCCCTCTCAATTAGAACAAATCTTACCAGCCTGTGAATAATTGTTAACCCCTCCCCCAGCCTGCTTTACATATATTCTATATCCTCTGTTTTATAACCATCTGATAAACTGTGTTTTCATTAATACTTATTTACTGTTATGTTCTACCAACTAGCATGTAAGCTCCACAACAGCAGAACTCGTGTTCAGTAATGTACTTATATTACCAAGCACAAGGACATAAGAGGTCCATAATAAATGTGAATTAAAGAAATGCTAGTCTATTAATTTTTTTTTTCAATCAGAATCAAGCAGAGCTTCCTCCACTGTCCATAGACCCGTGACCAAATGTAAAGGCAAGAAGCCATCCCCTGTAGTGTCAGTTACCTGTGTTTCCATAGCAGGTCTAAATCCAGCCCCCTTACCTAGGTGGCTAAAAACAGCTAATTCTCATGCCACTGAACTGCCATTCATCATTGAGCTATAGTCTCCTGTTCCTCAGGTTGTGGCTCAGAAGTCATTCCCCAGGTCTTTTGGCCTGTCACAATCCATCTCCACTGACTTCTATTTAATATCCTGCCAGCCTATTTAAGCCATTGTTACTGTAGCAGGGGCCAACAAATAACTATCATCTGCCTGGCATTTGCAGGTTTTTCTTTTTTCCTGAGACGTACCTGATCTTTACAGCAAACTCTTGTGGGGGAGAAGAGTCTCTGCTTTTTTCTTGTTTGTTCTCAGTGTCATTCCCTCTTTTCCTTTGTGCTAAAATCTGTAAGACATTTGTATCTACTTCCAGTTTTATTTTTGGAATTTGATCACTCTCTCTTTTTTTCGGGTCTACTTTCCCCTAAAGCAGCGGTTCTCAACCTTCCTAATGCCTCTTAATGTCATGCCTCTTTAATACAGTTCCTCATGTTGTGGTGACCACCAACCAGAAAATTATTTTCGTTGCTACTTCATAACTGTAGTTTTGCTACTGTTCTGAATCGTGATGTAAGTATCTGGTATGCAGGATGCATTTTCATTGTTACAAAGGGATCGTGACCCACAGGTCGAGGACTGCTGCCCTAAAGCTACAAAGTTGTAGACCATCAGCACATATAGTCACTTTTTTGAGTAGTCTATTTTGAGTATAGAATAGTTTAAGTCAATATTTTTTAAAAATAATATAATTAAATGATAGTGAGACGATCGCATATTAGAGTGCTACAACAGACTTAGAAGTCATCTTTTCTAACACATTAATTTTCCAGATGGGGAAATTAAGTCCCAGAGAATTTGAATGATTATATTAATAGTTACTTAGCATTTGGAAAGTGCTTTCACAAATGTCTTTAAAATTCAATAACCCCACATGTAAATAATTATTATTTCCATTTTTTACACATAAGGAAACTTGATACTGGGGCTCTGAAAGGTTGAATGACTTCCAAATATCATACACAGCAGAGGTAGGTAGGACTCTAATTCTCTGCTTTGTTCATTATATCCCACTGCTTCCTACACGTGCCTCAGTAAAAGAGAAGGATAAAGCCCTTAACTTTGTGAGATGTAAAGAGAAGAAGGATTGTGTAGGGAATAAGTTTGGCTACAGTAAATCGATTATTTCTCCTGAAGAGCAGCCCACTCCTACATCTGTGTCATGGCTCTTCTGACAGCTGGTGGAACACTGATAAGCTGCTGAGGGCATAGACACAAAGATTGGTTTAGATACAACACAGCATGGGTGAGTCCATAGGTCCTTAAAGGAGACCTTGTCCCCATGCTGCCTCAGCACTACCAACTGGCAGACACAAGCAATGGTTAATGTCATGCCTTATAACTCTTTGTGGCTTAGTAAGAAATATTATTTTGCTCTGCTTTACCGTAGCGTTTGCTCTGTGAATTCTATGGTTAGAGCAACGTACCATGTTACCTTACTTAAATCTTCCTTCTTTTTTTTCTCAGATGTTTTACCATTAACACTAAGATGGTGGCAATTTTGAATTGTCAAGTTTACCTGTGTTTACCTATGCATGTGTTTATCTATCTAAGTTTGTAAATTTTACCTGTGTTTATGTATTTTTGCATTAATGATAGTAAGCTCTGGGATAGCTTAAGTTCAAGTCCAAAAATCTCCCCAGCCAGCACGCTGTGCTGTGCTGTGCTGTGCTGTGCTACTACTCATGGAAAAACACTCTTTCATCATATAGCCACAGCAACTTGGTAAGGATAGATGAAGTGCTGTGAATAGTGGTTAAGGTCTCACAGATTTCTATTCAGTCAAGCAGATGTAACACAACTCACCTCTCCTTTTTTCCACCTATTCTCACATAGATTCGAGAATTTCCAATTATCTTTTTGGAACCATACCAAAGTTATTGTAGTTATTAAGTTGTATTATATTATTTATTCAAGGTACAATATTCGTCCTTGGCTGTAGAATCAAGGAAATATTTTAGAGTATTATTTGAATTCTAGTTGTTGCCTCTCCCAGAACTAGCTTTTTATCTGTGAAAAAAACATGTATTCAACACATAACCTTTTATCTGGAGGGAGAGAGGAAAGCAAGCAGATAACAGGACTTGAGTACTAGCTCTGTCTTGTACTAAGCTTTTTCACATTCTGTGGTGCCTTAGAAAGTATATTTATATAATGTGACTAATACCTAAGAAACAGGTTTAACTGTGTCATAGGAAACCAAACGTAGACATTTTTAATCAATTAGCAAATTATTTCCCCTAAACCAAAAATATAAATAGAAAAAGCCATAAAGATTAGTTGACTGATTATACTTTCCTTCTGAAATAATGATCAAAATTATTTAAGCCAAAAATATATCTATCATGCTGGGTAAATACACTTGGGTTAGGAAAAGTCAGGACCATAGAAATCTGAAAGTTTAAATAACTGAAATTTTAAATTACAGAAACCTTCCAAAAAGGATGTGGGAACTGCCCAAGTGTGAAAAATATATTAAGCTATTGATTTGCAAAAATAGCTTCCTAGCTGGCCTTCCTGCCCCTTCATTCCATTTTCCACACTATTACTAGGATAATCACTTTAAATATGGAAATATGAAAAATGTAAACTATTGTCAATCCCCTGCTTAAATGTCTTCATGGATTCATATTGTACTTTGGATAAAGTAAGTATTTCTTGACATGACCTAAACAACACTGCATGATCTAAAACCTGAATAATTCTCCATCCTCAAGCAACACCCTCTCCTTGACAACTCCCAATTTCCCAATCATAATGAATTAATTTCCATTTGCCTGTGTTGTTCTCTCTGTTTAGAACACACTTCCTACTGGGCCTCCACTCCTTCTCCACTCACATACCTATCCTATTTCTCCCTTTGCCTTGATAACTCACCTTCATCCTTCATGCCTTAGCTTAGCTGTTCACTTAGACCAGCAGTTCCCAACATGTGGGTCGTGACCCCTTTGGGGGTCGAATGACTCATTCATAGGGGTTGCCTGAGACCATTGGAAAACACATATTTCGCTCGGTGCCTGTGGCTCAATCGGCTAAGGCGCCAGCCATGTACACCTAAGGTGGCGGGTTCGAATCCCCAGCCCGGGCCTGCCAAACAACAATGAGGGCTGCAACCAAAAAATGGCCAGGCGTCGTGGCGGGTGCCTGTGGTCCCAGCTACTTGGGAGGCAGAGGCAGAAGACTCGCTTGAACCCAGGAGTTGGAGGTTGCTGTGAGCTGTGATGCCATAGCACTCTACCCAGGGGGATAGCTTGAGGCTCCATCTCAAAAAAAAAAAAGGAAAACACATATTTCTGAAGGTCTTAGGAACTGAGACAATGCTCCTCTATCCAAAAACAATTTTATGGTTGGGGGTCACCACAACATGAGGAACTGTATTAAAGGGTCACAGCATTAGGAAAGTTGAGAACCACTGATTTAGACACTCTCTCTAGGGTGTCCAACCTTTTTTTTTTCTGTGATGCACATTGAATAAGAGTTTTCTTGAGCCACACATTAAACACATAAAAACTAACAAAAGCTGATAAGCTTATCTGACACCACAGATAAGCCAAAAAAGTCCTCACAAAATCAGCATGTGGCCTACAGGCTACAGGTTGGACACTTCTGCTAAACTGTGTTTGGTAGCCCTGTAACATACTTTCATTACATCCTCTAATCCCCATATCATAGATCACAGTGTAATGCAACTGCTTGACTTTAAATTTTAGTCTGTTTTGCTAGTCTCTGAGCATCTTAAAGGTAGAGATTGTTTCTTTTTTTTTTTTTTTTTTGAGATGGAGCCTCAAGCTATCCGCCTGGGTAGAGTGCCATGGTATCACAGCTCATAGCAACCTCCAACTCCTGGGCTCAAGTGAGTCTCCTGCCTCAGCCTCCCAAGTAGCTGGGACCACAGGCTCCTGCCACAACGCCTGGCCATTTTTTTTTTGGTTGCAACTATCATTGTTGTTTGGCGGGCCTGGGCTGGGGATTCAAACCCGCCACCTTAGGTGTATGTGGCTGGGGCCTTAGCCGATTGAGCCACAGGCGCTGAGCCTAATTCTTGATAGAATTTGTATTTTCTAGAAAGAAAGCTTACTTATAAAAGCAAATACAATTTAAATAAATTGATTAAAGGATATTACAGACTTTCACAGCTTCAAAATATCGGTTGAGCCACAGGCGCCAAGCCGCTGACATTTATTTTTTCACCCTAATGGACAAGACTTTGATTAAAGCCAAAAGGCTACCAGACTCACAAGGCAAACAGAGAAGTCCAAAAATGCTTCAGGCCCTTTTTAGGCAACAGAATGAGGATGATCATGAATCTGAACTGGGGAGAGCTGATTGTTCTCCTCTGCTATCTAACCAGCTTATTTGTCACTAAGCTCAAGTTATTAAGAGAAGCAAAAGGGCCAGAACAACTGAGGCCAGCATCTTAACATCAGACCTTGGTCTCATAGAGAAGAAGATTCAAACACTTCTAAATTATCTCCAAGAGCAAAACCACAAGCAAAGTCCCTTTATGAGAGCAGTTACAACAGTACTAGGCAGAGTTCAAGACGCTGCTAATTCCGATGGCTAACAATTAACAGTGAATGCCAAGGTTCCCTGCAGTGTTATACCCCACTCATTTGACTGGTCTGTATGAAAACCCTCAACACTGAGTTTGGGAAGTAATTATAGAAGGAAACTCACTGACATTATGTCACATGACATAGACAGAAGTGTAAACTACAATAATATTAAATGTAAAAAATTTCGTTACGGAAGGATAGATTTACTGGTGTTAGTGGCTGGGGATGCAAGATGAAAAAGACCTTCCAATGGGTCTGAAGTTGTAAGGAATTGGAGGTGAACAGGAAGGTACCAGTCTTCCCACTGTATCCTGTCACCGTATCACCCACACGCATTCCAAGAAGCTCTCTTTAAAGATAATAAAACTAACTTTATTTTCTTGTTTCTTTTTATTTTGAATTAATAATTTATATTGGTTTTTGATATCAACAATTAGCTCATGTCTAATTTTTTTTTTTTTGAGACAGAGCCTCAAGCTATCCCCCTGGGTAGAGTGCCATGGCATCACAGCTCATAGCAACCTCCAACTCCTGGGCTCAAGCGAGTCTCCTGCCTCAGCCTCCCAAGTAGCTGGGACCACAGGCACCTG
>CAUYQV010019560.1:0-14911 GCA_963574575.1 Galagoides demidoff | reverse complement strand
GTATTTGTTCTGAGCAACGGAGAGGAGATTTTGGATTCATACGTAATATATCCAACCGAGTTAACGTCAAAGGCGGCTGCAATTTTCAGTTGCATTTCGTCGCCAGGAGGGAACTATTTATCATCCGCAAAAGTGCATTTGGTGTAGATCATACTTTTCCCCTCCTAGCCGGAGTCACAGATACCATATGAAGGAGGCTTTAGAATGAGGGTAATTGAAATAATACCTCTGATTGTTAGCTTTCCCTGTTAACTCCCTGTAAAAACCTCTCACAGTACTTAGCACTGTTTTAGTATATACATCTTGGGTATATGTTTATTCATTCATTTAATAAGTATGGTCACGTGTCCCTTAAGGACAGGGATACACACTAAGAAGCATTGCTAGGTGATTTTGTCACTGTGTGCACGTCGTTGTGTACCAACAAACTGAGATGGTGTGGGCTTGGTGTACACACAGGCTGGATGGGACGGCCTGTTACTCCTAGGTTAGGATACTGTTCAGCACATCACTAGTCTTTGTGTATCTAAATATATCTAAACTAGTCTTTGTGTATCTAAATATATCTAAACTAGTATTTGTGTATCTAAATGTATCTAAACATAACAAAGATACATTAAAAATATTGCATTATAATCTTCCGGGACTGCTGTCTGTACATTATATGTTGTGGACCAAAAGGGGCATTTGTAGCCTATGACTCTGTATCTAATGCCGTAGCAAGCACGAGGGGCACAGCTCTGAATTAAACAGATGAGGCCCTCTGACTCCCTGGGCTGAAATCTGGTGAGCAGACAGACAAGAAACAAATGGGCATTGAATACGCCGACGAGCCCTTTCCGACAGTTGCAGACAGCATGGCACCGTGGTTATGGGTGTGCAGTCCAGAGCAAGAGCACTGGGCTTGAATCCACCCTCTTCCCCTCACAGCTGTGTGTCCTGAGGGCAGTTAGTTAGCCTCTCTGTGCCTCATAAGACTACTACAAGGACTCAAAGAGTTACTGCTTATAAAATGGTTAAAATAACATCTGGCTCACGATAAGCAAAACACATGTGCTTATTACACAAAACCACACGTGGTTCTATGGTCTGAATAGAAGTAGATTAATAATATTAACACGAGGTTGGGGCAACATAAGACAAGGCCAGGGATGACTGTGCTGGGTAGGATGGTCTTGGAATAACCATTGACATCATTCCAAAGTTGGGGGACACAATGGAATATTTATTTATTTATTTAAGACAGAGTCTCACTATGTCACCCTCAGTAGAGTGCTATGGCATCACAGCTCAAAGCAACTTCAAATTCTTGGGCTGAAGCGATTCTCTTACCTCAGCCTCCCAAGTAGCTGGGACTACAGGCACCTGCCACAATACCTGGCTATTTTGTTGTTGTTGTAGTTGTCATTGTTGTTTAGCAGACCTGGGCTGGATTTGAACCCGCCAGCCCTGGTGTATGTGGCCGGTGCCCTAACCACTGAGCTACAGGCACTGAGCCCACAATGGAATATTTAATTGATGTCTTTCTTCCCCAATGAATTGTAAGGACCACGTGGTCAGGGCAGTGCCTGCTTTAACCCAGATTTGTATCTCCTATTCTTAATAGTACATTTGCATTTATTAGGAGTTTAATTATTATTTGTTAGTTGAACGGAGGGAAGAACCATCCATCATTATGGCTCACGTGACCTAGGGACGTGTAACATCATCACTGAATGTCTCACGAGTCTTGTTACGATAATAATGAAAACAGTAAATAATTATTTAGCACATGCTCAGTTTTGTAAGCAGGGCCACCTCATACAAGAGGTACGGACCCTGCAGCGCCCCTGTGGAACAGAGGTGCTGTGATTTCATTCTCAATCTGAGACACTGAAGCCCAGAGGTTCACTTACTTTCCGGGGATCACCCAGTTAATGAGGGGAGAGGCAAGACTCACACATAGTCTGCCTGCGCTCCTACCAACCACCAGAATGTTCTGCATATGATTAACTCCCCTAGAAAGGGGGGGGCACTGAGCCTCCAAACTCTCAGAAGGACACACGTCTAGAGGCTGAGCGAGGACTTGACCTCAAGTGTGTCTGATTCCAGAAGGAGGGTCATTTCAGCCCCTGGAGAGATGAGCCGCCCTGTGATCTAAGTTCCTTTTCCACACACACAGTTCCAGTTGTAGCCTGTCCCCCCAGTATTGGTTTTCAGAACTGCTGTGGTTTTCAGAACGAGAATTAGGACTTTCGATTTCTGGCTGAAAGGAGGCAATGTGTCGCCAAGGTCTCTTGGGGGCTTCTTGTCCTGGTAGGAGTGTTTACTCCCTGGTGATAGATGCATTGAGCAATAGGAAATTCGGCCAAAAGAGGGGTCATGGACCCCACCACCTGCTCTCTTGCAGGAATTTGATACCTAACCAAATTTGGGGATTGTCTACGTTTTCTAATCACACCATGAAATAAAACTGAACAAATGCAAAAACATACAGGACACTTGTCCTTTTGTACTATTTTCTATTTATAAAATCCACAACGCGCACACTTACAACAGACCGTCACTTCTTTCTGTAAATGGGACATTATGAATCTAACATCGAATCCGCGGGACCAGGGCTGGCAAACAACAGCTGTGGGTAAAGCCAGCCGGCTGCCTGTGTTAGGAGTCAGCAAGCCAAAGACAAGTTTCATAAGTATAAATGGTTCACAAAGGAATCAGAAGAAGAAATCATCGATGGCGACACACGAAAATTATATGAGAGACAAATCTCGGCATCTGTAAATAAAGTTCTATTGGCAGATAGCCACCCCTTTTATTTATATGCTGTCTACACTCGCTGTCATGCTCTCATGGCAGAGTTGAATGGTTGCAACAGAAAGCCTATGCCTGAAAAGCCTGGAACATTTACAATGTGGCCCTTTACAGAAATGTTAACAGAATTTGAACCTACTGTGGATAAAAATCATGACAACTCTTCCAACCAGAGGGACAATAAAGTAATGACATTAACAACATCTGAGGAGTGCTTACCACGTGTTCAGAAACGGTGCTTGGAGCTTTATTTGTAGTAAAACTAGTTTACTCCATGTAGCAAATCAACAAGGTGGTGGTGGGATTATTCCCATTCTGCTGATGCAGAAACTGAGGCATGCGGGTGAAATGTGTTGGTGAGGGTTACAACAAACACATGTTATGTATAACACGTGTCACACACGAACACATGTGTGACACAGATGCACGTGTCTTCAGCTAAATTTGGCTTTTTAACAAGCCTAAACATTATTATTACAAATTTTTAAAGCTCCTATGTAACTGAATTAAAATCCAATAGCAATTGGGTGCTGCCTTCAATAACCATTTGAGATTATGAAATACTCTGAAGCTGGACGATGGGACCCCAGGCAGAGATGAGGTTTTTTTTTTTATCCCGCAGCTGGGGTAACATTATCCTCATCACTGCCCGTTAGGTAACCTCTTAGCATCTTCAAGGTCAAGGGGAATGAAAGAAGAAAAATCCAGTGACACGTCTTTTGCAGCAATTACCTGGATTCAGATAATGTCACTTTCCACCAGCAGTTGTAACACAGGTGTTGTGAGATTGCTCCTGCCTGTCATCAATTTTTTTCAAAGCTATATTTACATGGGACAAAAGCAAAAGCTTACTGCCACCTACTGGCCAATAGTGATGAGAGCAGAAATGAATTCAGTCCGCCTACAGGGCCTGTTCCCAACGACTGGAGGGTCAAAGGGAGCATTTTGATGTTTAGCAATTAAACCTTCTGTTAAGCATTGGCAAGAGGATGGAAGTCCTTTAATGCCAATAGGCCCTGAAACATTGAATCCATTGGAAAAGGTACCACATCTGACACTCTTGGAGAGCTAGCTGAGTGCGGGGCAGCTCTGAATTTCCAGGTAGAGGCCCGTGGAGCGCACAGGAGGGGTGTGGAATATAGACCAGTGGCTGGTGCATGGCTCTTGAGGAGGAGATTAGCTATCATAAGTGGCAAGCAAAATGGGACACACTTCAGCAATAGCTAATGTTTCCTGTAGTGCCCACAGCCCCCCGGGTGTTGCTCTAATGCTTCCCTGAGTCAATTTATCACATCCTCATCAGAATCTCACGAGCAGGTGTTTCTACTGTCTCCATTTAACAGATGTGGAAACTGAGCCCAGGGAGCTAAAGTTCCTTACCTAAGGTCATGTTTAGGACTGAAATGTGTACCCCAAAAGATCAAAGAAGCCCTACCCCTCTGTGTGACTGCTTTTGGGGACAGGGCCCCTCAGAAGTCAGTGAAGGCCACGTGAAGTCATGGAGTGGGCCCTGATCCTATGGGATTAGTGTCCTTCAAATGAGAGACACCAAAGAGCTTGCTTTGTCATCGCCCTCTGAGGACACGGGCAGGAGGCTCCTGGGATGGGGACTAACACAGGAAATCAACGGCCAGAACGTCAACCTTGGACTTCCAGCCTCCAGAACCTTGAGAAAACAAATGTCTGTTGTTTAAGTCACCCAGTCTGGGGTATTTTGTCCTTGCAACCCATGCTGACTGATACGGGTCATCTGCTAGGACGTGGGAGAATCATTCACCCCTTGCAAGCCTGGGTCCAGAGCTCAGACTCTCCACTTTCTACTTTCTTATTTGCTACCATTTCTTCTGCCACATAAATGATCCTATAATTTCACGAATTATTTGTACATATTCCAATAGAACATAGTATATAAAATATTTATTACATATTTATATTTGCAGTAAGAATTTAAAATTATAAGTCAGCAATAAGAAGTTAAAATTGGGCTCGGCGCCTGTGGCTCAATCGGCTAAGGCGCCAGTCACGTACACCTAAGGTGGCAGGTTCGAATTCCCAGCCCGGGCCCGCCAAACAACAATGATGGCTGCAACCAAAAAATGGCTGGGCGTTGTGGTGGCCGCCTGTGGTCCCAGCTACTTGGGAGGCTGAGGCAGGAGACTCGCTTGAGCCCAGGAGTTGGAGGTTGCTATGAGCTGTGATGCCATGGCACTCTACCCAAGGGGATAGCTTGAGGCTCCGTCTCAAAAAAAAAAAAAAAGAAAAGAAGTTAAAGTTGTAACTGAGCAAGGAATATGTATGGTGTGGTCCAAAGTGAAGGTTGCACAGTGGAATGGTTGGTGATCACCCCTGTAAGGATTTAGCACAAGGGCTTAGCAGTAGTCAGGCTGGTCAATGTGAGTTATTGCTAAAGTTACTCCTCTCACTCATGCTATAATCCCATTAGCCCCCTGATCCTACCCACGAGTGAATTGGCCCCCTGGAAGCTGCCATCCATCCCTTGTCTTTTGTGTCAGTGGCTGAAGGTCAGCGTTGCCTTGTTGAGGTTACAGATTAACAGTAAACCCTCCCGCAATACAGGCCAAAGGCCACCACCATACAGCCTACAGTGGAGAAGGGGGACTTCTGAAACTTCATTGCCAGCAGGCAGTTAAAGGACTATTGCATGGAGCAGGTGGAACAGTGACAGAATTAGTCACCGAGTAAACAAGAAACACCTTCGATCAACGCGATGGAATGTAGGCAAACCACAGGCCCCCATCACTGCCCAGCCTGGGGCCGCGCCCACAGGGCCAGGCTGGCACACTCAGCAGAGCCAGCCTTCTGCTCCCAACCCAAATGGCGATGGTGGTACACAAAAGAATAAAGAGAACAGACTTGCTCTGCCTGCCCCACAGTCCTGCGTCCCCTGCGTGCCATGCCACAGGGCCAGCAGCACGCAGCCACTATCAGGGCCACCAGGCACAGCAGTGCAGGTCGCTGCCTGCACAAGGGGGACAGAGAGGACTGAAATCCAGCCTTCTCTGCACTGCCAAGCTCTGAGTGCTCGGCACGGGCCTCTGGGGGTCCAGGGAAGGGGTATCAGATTCTGTATCAGAATCTGCCCTGGGTGCTTTAGGAATGCTTGGTAATTGATGTGCTGTTATTGGAGCACTGAGCTGTGTTTGCCTAAGTGGTCGATGATCCTAGAAAGCTTTCGGCTCACTGTCACCCTCTCAGTATGGCACCAAACACATGTACGCTAATCCTGATGGCAGGGGGCGTTAATGGAAGGCAGGGCCAGGATGAGCTTAGCGGGGCATGGAATGCAAGGAGGCTAGTCTCAGGGTTGGGCAGGTGCAGAACCGGCACATTTATCCCCGTAGGTGTTCAGCTGCTCCGCCCTTCCCCTGGCCCTGCTGCCGGGCCCCTCACATACACAAGCCCGTTCTTCCCCCCATTGCACACGTAAATAGACTGAGGCTGAGAGATGTAATTCCTGCACCTCACCAATGTCAACCTTGTGAATTTGTCTACACGAGAGTAGCAGAAAGCTACTAAGAGGCAGAGCTGGGGTTTGAACCCACGTCCACCTGACTCAGGCACTCAAATTCTTACCCACTTCACAGCACAGGACTTGGCTGACCAAAAGGAACTGCAGATGTAGTGACCATCAGCACAGATTTAACTCGGGCGCAGGCCGGCTTCACCTGCGGGGAGGCAGCCCCCCCGGCCCTCCTCATCATTGTCACCCACCCAGCATCAGAGGGTTCTTGTGGGTCCACATCATTCCCCAAAACACTTGTTTTTCTCCTGAAAAGAAAACTCCTCTGGGTTCCAGAACTCACAGAAAAAAATAAAAAAGATTTTCTGTGATTTGGGACATTGGTTTATTTCATACCCCCTAAAATTAAAAACTACTTTTGCACATCCCCTGTCTGGTCTTTTATTTAGGGGGGCATACAGTATATACACCCTGGATATACACCCGGGGGCTGGAAGCCACCAGACGGCAGCAGGACCCAGACAGCATGAGACAGTCATCCAGATGAATCATGTTTGAACATGACATTCAAAAGAATCAGAACGAACGTGGCCACTGACCCGTCCCATCCTCACCTAACACGCCGACACAGGGCTCGAGAAGGATGTCTTGACATTTCTTTGGAATTTTTAAATACTTTCTTAAAATATAATTTATCGTGATGACTGGTATTTTGGTGTCCCTTAAATTTTGCACCCGAGGTGAGTGCCTTGCTAGCTTTCCTCCCTTCCTGAATTCTCCATCCACAATTTCCTCTCTGTGAGACCCTGGAACCAGCTCCTCCACCCCTCCACCCAGACTTGTTCTCCTCATTGCAAAATGGAGATGATGGTGGCACGAAAACCCCTAGCTAGTGGTTGTTGAGTGCCCAGGTGTTCACACACTTTAGTCCTCCCAGTCCTTTGATCTCGGGTCTGCTCTCAGGCCCATTTTACAGATGAGGAAACTGAGACCAGAGGGCTGCAGGAGTCTGCTGCAGGGCACCCAGCTTAGGCTGGGCTTGAGACTTCTCTTTCTCCAGGGCACCCACACTGTAATCTGAGTGGCTCTTCCTGGCCGGAAACTGAGGTTCAGAGGGTGCTGCTAATGCCCGGGGCTCACACATCTGGGATCTGAATCCAGTACCTGTCTCCTGGGTCGCTTCAGTGTTAAATGAGACTCACAAAATGCACTCAGCGGCTTCTTCCCCGGCTCCCTCGCTTCTCATGCAGCGGGATTCTTTGGGGCGTTCTTGCCCTGACATGTTCCCAGAACCCCCAGAGTACTCTCCACCCACTGACTTCTCCCCAGGTTTACACCTGAAGTGACCCTTGCTGGTTCCACATACATAGGCCTGTAGCACCCACGTTGTCACTTAATCCTTGTAAGACCGAAAACTTTGAGGTTAGTGTGATCTTTGGCTCCATTTCACAGATGGTGACACTGAGGCTCACACACAGGCCAGGCCACACACGGGCCTTGACCCTCTCTGATCCCCGGCCTCTATATTTTACTGCCTGCCACAAACAATACCCCCCAGCCAAGAATCACAAAGCACTTACCTGTTGGCCCCGGGGGGCGGGGATCTTCAGCCCACTGGTGTCACCTGGAGCTTGGGGACCTGTGTCTCCAGAGGGTGCTGCCCACTACCAGGCTGTCAGCTGAGCCCGGCTCCCTGCCCTATGCTTCCTCCTCCAGAGCCTGCTGGCTGAACACCCAGCAGGGCAAACAGCAGCCTGGGGGGAGGGTGGAGTCCCCGCTCCTACACCGTCCTATAGAAATAGCTTCTCTTCCTGGATTCAGGGCTGCCCTTGCAACTCCAATAAAAGCTGAGCACCTGACTTCTCCTTGGTACCCTAAGCGTCCTGCCCCCTGCCTCTCACCCACTGAGCCTGCAGGGTGACCTGGGTGGCCGATTCCCTTCCCCAGTACCCATGGGTCACGAGTAGAGCAGGGAAAACACGTTCTGTGAGATTCTGCAGTTCCGTCCGCCTTTGGCCTTCCATTCCTCCAGCACACCTGCACCGCTCACCACCTGATCAGAAGGAAATAGCTTCTCACCTCCTGTGCACCCCCAGCCGCGCAGCCATCACTCCAAGTGACCTCTGGGTGGCTTCTTGCCCTACACACAGAGTATGATATTGGAAAGGGCATTATTGTTTTCTCTGCCAGCCAGAAATTCAGGACAGGCTATGTTATTTATTCTATGCCAGGAGGGATATTTATTAAAGTGTCTTACGAGGACACGTGCCATAATATATGAGAAGATGAATTGAAGTGTAGCAAAAGCAGATTTTTAAAAAGTGGAGACGCAAATGAGAACAGGATCAAAAATAAATGTTCATTAGGGCGGCGCCTGTGGCTCAAAGGAGTAGGGTGCCGGCCCCATAGGCTGGAGGTGGCGGGTTCAAATCCAGCCCCAGCCAAAATAAATGAATCAATAAATGTGCATGTTGATTCACAGACTTATTACGAAGCGTTCACAGGTGAGGCTTTGAGCATCCTAACAGCCAATGCAAAAACAGAAACATGGTGAGTTACACTGCTGAGTGCTCTTGAGAAAAACCTTCAGGAGAGATGCAAGCTGGTAATTACTGAGGCTTTATTCGATAATATTCTCCACTCCCGTCACAGACACGTGTTGCGTATACTCGGGCTATATGCAGACCTGGGTTTAGAGAGGTGAGTCAAAGAGGGAGGCTTCCACCTGCCTTGGGTGATCGTCAGGGGATACAGAGTCCTATAAATAAATACAGAATCGCAGAGCGAGGGGAGAGCTGGAGAAGGAAGGCCTCTCTCAGAGATGGACATGTAAGGAACAAATTACTATTTAAGTAGACGCTGAACGCACAGTCAGGCCCTCCATAATTAAGGCTGTAAACTGAATTCCAGCTCAACGCTGTACATTTAAATGTGGAGTGGGATAAACCCGATCATTAAGCAGCTGCCCCGTACACACACTGTGAGCAGCGGGGGCAGACAGGCTTGGAGGCGCAAGAGCTGGGGCCATGGGCCTGGCTTCAGACCGAGTAGAGCTGCGATCTTCACACTTACGCGTCTGTTGTTGGATGGAGAGCCAGCACGCCCCTCAGCCTCTGTGGGCCCCACACCTCCCTCAGCCTCTGTGCGCCCCCTTAGCTGTGAGCCCTTGTCTGTTTTACATCTGTGTTTGTATCCCCATCCCCTGGTACCCTGAAAAATGAGCACGACGATTTCTCCAGGGACTTTCCTACCCCAGCAGGCACCTGCAACTCTTGGCTGATTGCACTTGTTGCTCTCAAACCTGATCTGACAGTCAAGGCCATTTGGATGGCATTTTGTGCTTTGCAAAACCCTTCCCCTCCACCCTTCATCTCATCTGTGTTCACACTGGACTCAGCAAGTGTTGCATCTAACTTAGAGAAGAATGTGAAGTTTAGGGATAGGAGTGACTTAGGTGACTAAGAGAAACCAGTCAGGTGGGGCAGCTGGCGACAGGCCTGCTGAGCAGTCAACAGTCGTCTCTTGTTAGCTGGGTGGTCAGCAGTGGGCCAGTGGGGGCTTCCTCACTTGCAGGGTCCAGTTCAAAACCAGAAACAGTGACAAGGCCCTGGTTCTGAGAGCAGGGACAAGTTCTTACAAAGGTGCTCAAACGCAGAGGTTTTTTTTCTTTCTTTTACAGCCTCCCTGTCTACTTGTCAAGTATTTTGTTTGTTATTCGAAGTCATTGGAAACAAAGAAAAATTAAAAATGCACCTTATTAATGTGAATTTTCCCGTTCATCTTGAAGATGGTGCCGTGCTGGTTGGAAATGCAGAGTTTGACTGGAGGGTGGCCGAGAGCTCACAGCCAGGCTTTGCGGCTGACACGGGAAGGTGTCTGACTGAAGGGGGGAAATGCCACCCCAAATTAATCCAGCTGTTTATATCATCCCCAGATGCTCACACCTTCTACCTTGAGTGTATCGGCGAGTGAGGAAGGAGGGAAGGGAAAGAAGCGCTGGGTTGCCCTCACGTCTCTTCCTTGTTCTGCCTTCATCGGCTTCAGCCCCAGCGGTCGGCCATGGCGGGCGGGGAACGTGAGTAAGGAAGGGGAGGATAGGATGGGGGGGTGTGTTTCTGGGAATGCTTTGCCTTTTTCTGTATTGGAGACAGTTTCTGTGGAAAGCAGGGACTCTCAGGCCCTCCCTGTCCCCGTGTGCTCCGTGGCAGATGTGACACACTCATCTTCTGCCCTCTTTGAAGCTTGCCAGACACCCACGGGTCACAGGTCCCTGGAATCCTCAGGGATGCTGTGTGTGCACAGGCCTCAGGGGAGAGTGACGTGCCGCTTACACGCAAGTCAGACCTGTGCCTCATCGTCCCACCAGTTCAAAGATAACATCACGACAGTTGACCCTTGAACAACACAGGTTTGAACTGCACGGGTGCACTCCTACGTGGATTTTCTTCTGCCTCCGCCACCCCTGAGGCAGCAGGACCGCCTCGTCCTCCGACACCTTGGTCACCTCAATGTGAAGACAAGGATGATCCACTTTCACTTGAATGGCAAATTTGTTTCCTTCTCTTTATGATTTTCTCAAAGCATTTTCTTTCCTCTAGCTTCCTTTTTTTTGTTTTGAGACAGTCTCCCTCTGCCCGCCTGGGTAGAGTGCTGTGGTGTCATAGCTCACAACAACCTCCAACTCCTGAGCTCAGGTGATCCACCTGCCTCGGCCTCCCGGAGTGCTGGGTTTACAGCTGTGAGCCACTGAGCCCAGCCTCCTCTAGCTCACTTCACGGTAAGAATACAGGATGTAATACAGACCTATGACGTCCAAAATACGTCCTCTCCGACTGTTTATTGTTTCCATTATCAGGAGGATTTCTGGTCAGCTGCAGGCTATTTGCATTTACTACTCTTCTGCTGAGTCAAAAGTTACGCTATGATTTTCAACCGTGACAGAGGCTGGCACCCCAACCCTAAGATTTTCAAGATGGTGACCACAGAGCATTAAATCAAGCCTCGGGCCCTGGGTGGAGGTGGAAATGAGTCTTCCAAAGTGCAACTGCTTGGTGGAGACTTTGCCTCCTGCTGTTGACAGGGCAGGGAGCGCACTGAGAGTGGACTGTCCCTCCGCTGTGCGGACTTCAGGTGGTGCTCACCATCACGCCCAGGACTCGCTTCGCCTCTAATCTTCCGGCCTTCCCAACTCCACCCCTCCTCAAATATTGACCGACTCAGGAGGTTGTCAGCTCCTGTTACCAAGCCGCCTTTTCCGGGCCTGCCCGGTACCTCCTGCATCCCTTCTGTCCTCTCTGCGAGTCTCTGGCTCACTTCAAGGAAGCGTCCGCTGTGTTACTGATCCCTGAGCCAGACGGGCAGGGACCCGGATGGCACAGTGAGGTCACAGATACACTGCCTGTCGGTGGCAGTCCGTCTGCTGCCTGGTGGGGTTACCCACCCTCCGGCACCTGACGCAGAAGCTCTGACATGCGCCCGTGTCTTTTTATATTTATCCATCGCCTGGCATCTTTCCCATCACTTTTTTGTATTTTATCTGATGGGCTCATTATAATCCTACAACGTGAGGAGTTTCTATTGGGGTAAGGACGAAACTGGTTCAGAGATGGCCAATGTCTTGCCCCAGATCAGGCCATGGACAACACTTGAGTCAGATCTCCTGAGGCTAAACCCAGGGCTTGGTCTGGGTTAGGGACCCAGAGAGGTCCCTGACTTCAGCCTCTGACACTGCTGGAGGCACAGCTAGGAGACCAGATGTCTCCAGCTGAGAGCCCCTGGGGTAGAAGGGAGGATCCATTGCACAGCCTTTTGAAAGCTAAAGATTGACAAGGATAAGAGGTTTGGAGGATGGGCGACACAAATTCTAGAAAGAAAAAACAGGCAGGGAAATGCACAGTGGCCCTGGTTGGGAGGTTGTCCAGGGGCCGTGACACAAGATATTATTCCCAGGGTTATTATTTGCACCGAGAATGAGGCTGTAAACGTGGCCAGGGACAGACGGGGAAAGTGCACGGTCATCGTGCTGGGAAGGTCACCCTGAAGGGCTAAAAATGTTGAGGCATTTCCGTTAGTGTTGCCAGATGGAAGAATGAAATCCCCCCACCTGCTACAATGGGGATGAACCCTGAAGGTCCCACGCTAAGTGCGATCGGCCAGACACACGAAGGACAAGACTGCGTGATGGCACGATGTGGGAGGAGTCGAAGTCAGAGGGACAGACGGAAGTAGATGGGGGTCGTTAGGGGCTGAGAGCGGGGAGGACGGGAGTTGTTTAATGGGGACAGAATTCTGCAAGTTAAAGAGTTCTGGAGAAGGAGGGGGGCGTGCAACAATGTGAACACACGTAGCACTACTGGACTGCACACTTACGTGGCTCAGATGGTGAATTTTAAGCCATGTGCGTTTCACCTCGCTATTTTTTTTTTTTTTTTTGAGACAGAGTCTCGTGTTATCCTGGGAAGGGTGCCGCAGCGTAACCTCAAATTCTAGGGCTCAAGTGATTCTCTAGCCTCAGCCTCCCAAGTAGCTGGGACTACAGGCACCTGCCACAACGCCGGGCTATTTTTTAAAGACAGGGTCAGGCCAGTCTCAAACTCCTGAACTCCGGCGATCCACCCGCCTCAGCCTCCCAGAGTGCTAGGATTACAAGTGTGAGTTACCGTGTCTGGCCCACGTTTAAGGGTTCTGAGAACAGAACTTGGAAAATGTGCTTTCTCCTTTTTTCATTACAAAGGGAATTCTTTAGAAAAACCTAGGAAGTAAAATATAAAAATGATAATAATCTGTTGTCCTATCACCAAGAAGTGACCTTGGGTATTTCTCCTTCTATATGGATATCATACACATATCACTCTTCTATATTTCTGTTTTGAAACCTGGAATATCTATTTTTTTGCCATCATATATGACCTAAATATGTCATTTAAAACAGGAATTGGGAGTTCTTCTAAGTATCAGAGGAATTATTAACGACCTGTCCATGTTCAACCTTTGAGTGTTCGGTATCTTCTGCTGTTATAAATGTGACAGATTTCCTAGAATTGGCTTCTAGAAGGATTTCCCAGATGTTTAAGTCTTGGGTGAAAGAGTGGGAGCTGGGAGAAAGAGTGGCAACATTTTGGTGGTGTTTGATGCATGTGGCTGAATTCTGAGTTCCTTTCCAACTGTATTGTATTATCTTCTGTGAGGCCAGGGACTGGGTCTCAGTAACTCAAGATTTCATCTTGTATTTCCACAGATGGATGGATGAATAAAAAAAGTAAGGAATGTGTGAGAGGGATGGATTCAGGGTTAGGATAGAATATTAGCAGTAAAAAACCATATTGTATTTTCATTAAGAAAAACTCTCCTTAGGATTCCTGTTGTAATTTTCATTTTCTTGGTAAATGCCATGTTGAAAATGTCCCATGTTGATCGGACATTTGCCTTTATCCTTTTCAACAGCCAAAGTGAATGGCTCTTTTTTTTTTTTTATTAGATCATAGCTGTGTACATTGATACTGTCATGGGGTACAGTATGTTATTTTTATATACAGTTTGAAATATTTTCATCAAATTGATTAACATAGCCTTCATGTCATTTTCTTAGTTATTGTGTTCAGACATTTATATTCTTCATTTAGAAAGATTCACATATACCATTAAAAGATGAACCATAGACGTGGTCCCACCAATCACCCTCCCTCACCTCATAGACGTTATCCCATCCTCTCCCCTCCCTTCCCCTCCCTCTCCCCTTCTCCCATATTCTTGGGCTATAATTGGGTTATAGCTTTCCTATGAAAGCTATAAATTAGTTTAATAGTAGGGCTGAGTACATTGGATACGTTTTCTTCCATTCTTGAGATACTTTGCTAAGAAGAATATTTTCCAGCTCCATCCATGTAAACATGAAGAAGGAAAAGTCTCCATCCTTTTTTAGGGCTGCATAGTATTCCATAGTATACATATACCACAATGGCTCTTTTATTTAAATTTAATTTTTTATTAAATCAAAATTATACATATTTATGGGGTACAATGTGATGATTTGATATTCAATGTGGAATGCTGAAATCAAACTGATTAATATAACCATCACCTTACTTACTTTTTTTTTATGGTAAGACATTTATAATTTACTCCTACTTGTTTTGAAATGTACCCTTGCACTGTGCATATTAGGTGAGATCCCCCAAATACCCTCTCTCCCCTCACCCTCTCCCTTCTTCTCCCCTCTCCCTCAGAAGATATTAAGAAATGGAAAAACACATCATGCTTGTGGCTGGGAAGAATGAGTATTGTTAAAATATCCATATTACTCAAAGCAATCTACTTATTTAATGCAATCTCTATCAAAGCACCAATGTCATTCTTTTTTTTTTTTAATTTTATTGAATGGTAACTATGTACATTAATGCCCTTCTGGGGTACAGTGTGGGATTTTCACATGCAATCTGAAATACTTCCATCAAACTGATCAACACAGCCTTCATGTCGTTTTCTCAGTTATAGTTTTTTTTTTTTTTTTTTTGAGACGGAGCCTCAAGCTATCCCCCTGGGTAGAATGCCATGGCATCACAGCTCATAGCAACCTCCAACTCCTGGGCTCAAGCGAGTCTCCTGCCTCCGCCTCCCAAGTAGCTGGGACCACAG
>CAUYQV010019556.1:0-10990 GCA_963574575.1 Galagoides demidoff | reverse complement strand
TATTTTTTTTTAAAAAAAACATTCCCACCTCCGTTTTAAACCCAAACCCGGGTTCCCAAATTTACATGTGGGGGGGGTGTTTCCCTGGGCACGACGGGTTTGGCCCCCCCCCCCCCCCCCCCGCGAGCGACAGTCCCTCCCAGGCCGCATCCCCGCAGGTCCCTCGGCCTCGCCACCCGGCACAGCCCAGGAGGGTGCGTCCTTACCCCCAGAAGGAGTGAGAAGAGAAAAGGGGACCCAAGGAGAGAAAAACGAACCAGCAGCCGGAGTGAGCGTGCGAGCCCCGAAGCCCCTCTTCTGCCCGGGCGCGGGTCCCGCGCTGGCGCCACGCTGGGGACCGACACCTGTCACGCGACTCCCGCCGGCCGGGCTCCCGGCGCCTCCCGCGGCCGAGGCTGGGCTCCTCCACGGCCGCCCGAGCTCCGCGCCGTCGCGGCCGCATCTGGGCGCCACCGGCCCAGCCCCCGCCGCTTCGGAAGCGACCACAGCTGGAGAGCAGGCCCCGCCCCGGGGTGACAGCGCTGGGGCGCGGCGGTCCCTGGGCGCCGGTTCCCGCCCAGCCAGGACTCAGCGAGCTCCACACTGCCCGGAACCCACGCCGCACTCGCGACTTTCGGGGTCCCCGTGGGCGGCGGGCCCAGGCCGGGCGGGGGGTGCTTGCCGCCCCAGACACTTCTTCCGTTCATCCCGCGGTCCCCGAGGCGAGGAGCGCGCCGGACTTTCCCTGGGAATCCCCGCTGCGCTGCTGACATTTGCAGTCCGTTTCGGCGCGGAGACGCTCCAAGCCGTTCTGGGCGTGGGTGTGGCCGCCAGGGGCTGCGGCGGGTCCTGCTCCCGCCGGGACCTGCGAGGGGGCGTGCGGGCGGGAGCCGAGTCACCCGAGGCGGCGCCGCCTTCCCGGAACCCAAGCGGACGAGCCCCCCTCAAATCGGCCTCAACACCCGCCGGTGCGTATTCACCCAACGTCAGATCACGTCCGCTTGGGCGCTGACGGCACCACTGTGGGCAAAAGATAACTGTCCCGACTGCCCTCGAGGGCCTGGCACTTCAGCGCAGGGAGATAGAGAACGCGTGCATTATGCGAGATGGTGGCAAGTACTTTGAAAAACCAGGCTAAGGCTTAAAAGAAAGGAAGTGTTAAAAAGCAAAACAAAACTACAACAAAAATCAACAAATCCTGCCTGGATGGAAGGCCGTCAGAAACACAGGAACCAAACGGAAGCGTTACCAGTGGCCAAAGCTGGAACAATTTGAGCAAATACAAAGCAAATAAAATATTATTTGATTATAACTCAAAGTGAAACATACTGTAGGTCCATTTTGATATAAATAAATGATTGGCTAAATAAGGAAATGGGGGGAAGAGACTAATCTCCCATGCAGAGGAATTCCAATAATTAAACCACCTTCAAGAAGGAGAGGAATAACGCTCCACGCTTTAAGTGTGGACTGTGCATAATGATTTGCAGAAAAGTACAGTATGGAGAGGGGAGGAAGGGTAGCTTTATCCACTGACAACCACCAGCTCAGCCAGGTGCCCGAGAGCAACTTGGCGGTCGTGAATCCTACTGCCGACAGGTACTCCTAATGCGATGTGATGAAAATGGCCTTGCTCCCCAAAACTTATGACCTCACTTGTTGTGAGAAAAATATCAAACAAAATTTCAGCGGACACCCCTGACTCACATTCGGCAACACAGTCAAGGTCATCAAACAAGGGAAACCTGCACAGCCCGAGGATCCTGGGACCGAAAAAGGACTTTACATAAAAACTAAGGCAATTATTAATGAGCGCTAAGATTGGTTTATTAGTTGTGATGAGTGTACCACACTACTGATAAGAGGATAATAATAAGGAAATCTGGGAATGGAATTTATGGGAACTCTGTAGTTCTTTACATGCCATGCAGCAATTTTTCTGTAAATCTAAAACTGTTCTAAAAAACACAGTTAATTTTTACAAGAAAGTGAAATAGGAAGGATGAGGGGTACTGTATTTTTTAAAATAGGTTTATTGCAAGGCTCTGAGATAAGAAAATCACTGAGGGAAGGAAGAAAGTGGATATTTGGATTAAGACCATTTCAAGACTAAGGATGTGCAAATGTAATGACCCGGAGGCAGGAACACGACTGGCTTCTTGGGAAAAACGTCAGTGTGAGCAGAACAGAAAGAGTGGAGAAGAGAGACAGCCCTGGGACCAAGAGTAGGAACACAGCACGGGGGAGCCTTGGTGGTCATGATGGTCCAGTTTAATTTCATACCGATTGAGATGAGAAGACATTGAAGAGTTTGTAGCAGAGGTGCTAAATAATGAGGCTTATTTTTAAAATCCAGTTATGTGGAGGCTAGATTAAGGAACAAAGATAAAAGCAGATCAGCAAGTTACAAAGCTGCAGTGATTATTTAGATGTGTCAACATGACTAGGCCAGGATCAGCTATTTAGTTAAATGTTATTCTGGGTGTGTTTATGAGGGCTTCTCTGATAAGGTTAACCTTTTTTTTAAGGTTAACATTTTAATCTGTAGACTTGAATAAAGCAGATAGCCCTCCCTGGTTGGGGAAGAGAAGAGGGATCATTCATTTTAGGCCTGAATAGAACCGAAATGCTGAGTAAGAAAGAATTCATTCTATTTCTGCTTGACTGTCTTTGGAAGAAACGTTGGTCTTCTCCTGGAACTGACCTTGGACTCAGACTAGAACTTATACCATTGGCTCTTTTGCTTCTCAGGCCTTCAGATTCAGACTGGAACTGATCTTGGGGCTTCTCAGCCTCCATGATTGTATGAACCTATTCTTTGTCTTATTTAACATACATACAAGATCTATCAATATAGGGTAGGCATCCTCAAACTACAGCCCGTGGGCCACATGCAGCCTGCCTAGGACATTTATCAGGCCCACCGGGTGTTTTTGCTGCCGCTGCCTGTCCTGCTTAGCAGCCGACTCCTCCCGGGACCCACAGTCCGGCCCTCCAACGGTCTGAGGGACAGTGAACTGGCCCCCTGTTTAAAAAGTTTGAGGAACCCTGATAGGGATAGTTAATTACCTACCTATTTATGCACTGTCAGTGGTTCTCAACCTTCCTAATGCCACAGCCCTTTAATATAGTTCCTCATCTTGTGGTGACTCCCAACCATAAAATTATTATTATTATTTTTTTGAGACGGAGCCTCAAGCTATCCCCCTGGGTAGAGTGCCATGGCATCACAGCTCATAGCAACCTCCAACTCTTGGGCTCAAGCGAGTATCCTGACTCTGCCTCCCAAGTAGCTGGGACTACAGGCACTCGCCACAACACCCGGCCATTTTTTGGTTGCAGCCATCATTGTTGTTTGGCGGGCCTGGGCTGGGGATTCGAACCCGCCACCTTAGGTGTACGTGGCTGGCACCTTAGCCAATTGAGCCACAGGCGCCAAGCCCATAAAATTATTTTCATTGCTACTTCATAACTGTAATTTTTGCTACTGTTATGAATCATAGTGTAAATATCTGATATTAGGTGACCCCTGTGAAAGGGTCATACGGGTCACGCCCCACAGGCTGATAACCGCTGCACTATATCCTATTTGTTCTATTTCTCTGGTGAGCTCTGACCAGTACAAAGCCCTAGCAGTGAAGCCAGTGAGAAGTGGTGAAGTTCTGGATGTGTTCCCACGGAGAGACTGACAGGACTTGCTGATTAATCGGATATAGGCATAAGAGAGGAAGAGGAACCAAAGACACGTCAAGGTTTTTACTCTGAGAAGGCTGAGTATGATGGCTCGATACCTGTAATCCCAGCACTATAGGAGGCTGACATGCGGGATGTGCTTGAGGCAAGTTCAAGAGCAGCCTGGGCAACTTATCAAGACTCTTTATCTACCAAAACAAACAAACAAACCAGCCTCTGTCTTCTACACAAACCACTTTAAGTTTGGAATTGTCAAATTGTTGCAAGGGCAACTGGTCAGATGAGTCTAGGATGCTGATGTCCATCTGGAGAGCTTCAGCATGTAGGGAGGGCAGACTGAATCGAGACGTCTGAAGTCCGGGTCCTGTGACACACTGAAGTTCAGAGGTCAGGGAGATGAAGAATCAAGAAAGGGGAATGAGAAGGCATGATCAGTGAGACAGGAGGTAAACAAGGGTAATGGTGTTCCGAAGTCAAGTGAAACAAATGCTTCGAGAAAGAATGATTAACTAAAAAATGCTGCCAAAATGGGTAAAATTAGAACTGGAAACTGAGCAATAGGCCTGGCCACACAGAGGTCACTGGTGAACTTGATAACAAGAGTGTTGGTTTGTGGTGACCAAAGCCTGTCTGGAGTGAGCTCAGAGAGAATAAAAAGAGAGTAAATGGAGACGGAGTGGAGCAGAAACTGGAAGGAGCTATACAGGTAGGGAGGTATTTTTTTAGGCACAGATGCTGGTACATGTGGGGGCACGGACATGCTTTATTAATGAAATCCAAAGCAAGATCATCAGCTAAGATCGAGGAGTGGTGAGGAAGGTTGAGGAGAGAGGAGAAAGTGTGAGCCACCCTGGACAGTGAGAAAGTAAATGGACTTGGAAAACAGAGTTGGATTGTTGGGTAGCAGTAAAGCCTCATTCAAGGTCAGGAAGCATGAACATGAAAGGAAGACAGTTGGCATGGCTGTGTGCTCTCATCGGGCTCATCTATCTACCTGGGTACAAATAACTGGGCAGAGATCTCCATGTAACCAAAGTTTGGAATTGCCAAGTGAGTATGATGGAAGGGAGGGTGTGTATGTAAAAGAATGATTATAATGAAGGAACATGACATGTAAACCAGGTAAGGGGGGGAGAGAGAATGTGACGGACAATTTTGAGACTAAGTGGAAAGGTATTGGGGGTCACTGGATTAGAAGTTCCAGGGGATCAAGAAATGGCTGTAGTTGGGAGTTAGATTCAGTTGGAAAACTGCAAGGTGGTCGTCAGAGTGAGATGTTTGAGAGGGATTGTGAAAGGATGCACAGACTGATGATGACAGGGTTAGAGTGTGGCCAATCTGGATTTTCCTATGCAATTAATCTGCCCACACTCAGCTGAACCCCCCACGTTAGTCTTCCTGTTTTATACATTTTTCTGGAGAGGTTAGTTCTCACCTCCAGCTGGGCTTTTTGACAAGTGGTGACTAATGAAGGCCTTAGGGTGAGGCCCAGAGGAAGCAGGGCAGGACAGGGCCATGGCAGCTGGATGAAGATCTGATCCCTGAGCACCCTCCCGCGCACTGCTGCCATTCCCAATGTGTGTGGGACTCCTAAACTCACGGAATCCCAGAACAGGAGGGTCATCTAGCCCTGCTGCCCCTCTGAGGTGCAACTCCTCCACTGTCCTCAGCCAAATAGTCATTCCACATCCCAGCACCACATAGTAATCACCACCAATGCTCTCTTTCTTGCTAGTTTGAGAACTCCCTGAGGACAGAGAATATGCTTATTATGTTTGCATTACTGTGACAAAATATATAAAACATATTTACAACTGTAACCATTTTAAGGCATACAGCTCAGTGGTATTGAGTACAAGTACATCCACGTTGCCTTGTAACCACCCACTACCATCCATATCCCGAGGCTTTGATTTTTCCCCCCACTGCAAGTTTATACCCATTAAACACCAACTCCGCACTCTCCCCTCCCCCAGCCCTTGGCGGCCACATTTCTACTTTTCTTTTCTTTTTTAACATTAACTCCCTATCCCCTCCCCCACTCAGCCCTCAGTAACCTCCATTCTACTCTTTTTGAGTTCTGCTTTTTTAGATTCCAAGTCTAAGCGTGATCATGTGGTGTTAGGTCTCTGTGCCTGGCTTACTTCACTTACCATAATGTTCCCCAGGTCCACTTATGTTGCTACAAGTTACAGGATTTCCTTCTCTATTAAGGCTGAATAGTAGGACTCCATTGTGTTCAGACCCCTCATTTTCTTTATCCATTCATCTACTGCAGGACACTTAAGTTGAGCCCGTACCCTGGCTATTGGGAATAGCGCTGCCTTGAATGTGGATGTGCAGAGATATCTTGACATACTGATCTCATATATACCAAGTGGGATTGCCAGATCCCACCATTCTACTCTCTGCCTTAGTGAATTTGTTCTACTTCATGTAAGTTGAATTATATGCTATTTGCCCTTTTGTGACTGCTTGTTTCACTTAACATTATGTCTTTAATGTTTATCCATCTTGTAGCATATGTCAGAACTTCCTTCCTTTTTAATGCTGAATAATATTTCATTGTATGTATATACCAGATTTTGTTTATCCATTTACTCCTCAGTGGACGCTTGGGCTGCTTCCACCCTTTAGCTATTATGAATAACACTGCTGTGAACATAGGGATACAAATATCTAAGTCCCTGCTTTCATTTTTGAGATGTATATACCCAGAAGTGGAACTGGAGGATCATACAATAATTATATGTTTAACTTTTTGTAGAATCATTATACCATTCTCCAGAGCAGCTGCTCCATTTTACGTTCATACCAGCAATGCACAAGGGTTCCAGTTTCTTCACCATCTTGCCAACACTTAATTTCATTAGCCTATCATTGAGTTCTCGCTATTTCATACCTTTGCAGGGCACATGATGTCGTATGGGTCATTTGCTAACCTTGTTATTAACCCCGTCGAAAAGGGAAATGAGGTTAAATGAAGCAACTTGTGTTCAGCCAACCCAGCCAGGACAGCTTCTAAATCTGCACTGTACTTCACCTTGGCCATATGTAATTAATTAAATCTAATTGATTAAACTTAAAATAAAATTCAAAATTCAGTTTCTCCGTCCTATTAACTACAACTAGTGGCTATGGAACACATATTGTATGAGGCACAAAAGAACATTTCTAGTATTGCAAACAGTTCTTAGCATTTTCCTTTCAAGATCATGGTATCCACTTGTGCCTTGCCTCACAAATCAAATATATATAGATAGATAGATGTGTGTGTGTATATATATATATATCTATCTATCTAAACATATATATATTTACTAAAGTCTCACTTAGTTGCCCTGGCTAGTACCCTGGTGTCATATCTCAGCAACTTCAAACTCCTGGGTTCAAGTGATCTTCTTGCCTCAGCTTCCCAATAGCTGGGACCACAGGCGCCCACCACAACACCTGAATAGTTTTTCTGTTTTTTAGTAGAGATGAGATCTTGCTTTTGGTCAGGCTGATCTCAAACTCCTGAGCTCAGGCCATCCACCAGCCTGAGACTCCCAGAGTGTTAGGATTATAGGTGTGAGCCACCATGTCCAGCTACAACTCCCATTTGGGTAACCTTTTCCAGAACTAGCCAGCTTAAAATTCAGGTTAAAGGTCCTTCTTTTAAGAGAGAGGAAGTGGGCTACTTAGTAAGTCTGTGGCTCTTCTGCACATCAATGTCTGCTCTAAGCTCTCTAATCTTCACGTTTAAATATGAAATTTGGACACTCAGTGCTCACGTGGTTCTGTTGCTCTTACAGATTCTCTTTAGGAATGCAGATTTCCAACACTATTTAAATCATCTTCAATGATTCTGAGTACCTGAGTGTTCTGAGTGAATCATCCTACTCACTTATTTACTACACTGTAAGTTTTGACAAGGCAGGGATTATGTTTTGCTTAGTACCCTGTAGCAGCCCGTATAGCCTTTGGCTAGGAGGAGTGAGAGTTATAGGAAATACCTGTAATGGAACACCTTGGTGAAAAGGGCATGGAGAGAGATTTGGTTCTAATAAGCATGAGTGAGCTCGCGAGATGAGAGCATTGGTGGATTGGCAGTCTCTACACCTGTGGTGTTGAGAAGCACGAGCTCAGCCTTATATTAGGCTGGAGGAGAAGGCAGTCAAGAGGCATACACATTCTATCACGGATCCACTTACTCTGACTCTGTCTCCTCTCCTGCCTGCAGGATGCCAGCATGGCGTCTCTGGTGAAGATGACCAAGCTGTGCTAAAGACTAAGAGCTATCTGTTCTAAGAAGACCTTTACTCTCTCTAAGATACTCTGTCTCTCTCTCTCCAGCTAAAGTAGATAGCCCTCAAGCACCTACGAGAAACTGTTCCTGAGCAAGGTAGCTTAGTGGTCCACATCCAGAACCTACCTAAGCTGGGCCTGAGACCTGGCCAGTCCTGGGCCCTGACAAAGATGTTCAGGTGAGAAACAGCATTGCTGGCTGAGTGTATGAGCTTCCTATTGCTGATGTAACAAATAACAAAAACCAAGTGACCTGTCTGATAGTGCTGGAGGTCAGAAGTCCAAAATCCATCTTACTGCACTAAGATCAAGGTGTCAGGAGAGCTGTGTTCCTCTTGGAGGCTCTGGCAGAGGATCCATTATTCCAGCTACTGCAGTCCACCTGCGTTCCCCACATCATGACCCCTTGATTCTCACTGTCCTCTGAACCCGTTGTCACATCTTCTCTGATTCTGACCCTCCTGCCTCAGCTCCTATAAGGATCCTAGAGATTACATTGAGCCCACCCAGATAATCTCAAGGTCCTTCACTCTAATCATAGCTGCAAAATCCCTTTTGCTGTGTAAGGTAACGTATTCACAGGTTCTGGGGACTGGGTGTAGACATCTTGGGAGAGCCATTATTCTGTCTGTCACACTGAGTTCAGCCAAAGAGAAGCTTGCGTGTGTGAGGGTGGAGGTTCCAAGGACTTGGGGAGCCCTGAGGATGCAGAAAGAATCTGAGCTCAAGCCACGGAAGACCTCATGGAAAAAATCAACTCTAACTGCTTCCCCTGAGGAAACTGGAGCCACAGCCACCAGGGGAGACCAGCAGCAATAAACCCCATGGACTTGTTTTTTACTTAATGGTGCCAGTACTCCAATTCATAGTAGTGCAAGGGGCTGGGAAAGTCTATTGGCTTGTGTCTGAAAAGTTCACAAAAGAGCCAGTTTCAGATTCATGAAGATCCAGGAGTCTGCTGATGTCATCAAGTCTCTTTCTTCACAAAGCCAAGGTGTCTTCTCTATCAGCAGAGCATAGAGTCTCCTAAAACTCAAGGCTTGCCATCCTTCTGGCTCAGTGACCCCACCCAGAACAAGGAGCAAGCAGCCCAGCAACTCTGGCAGGAAAGTGCCTGGGAGTATTCTGATTGGCCAACTCAGATCACTGTGCTACTTCCCAAGCCAATCACTGCAGTCAGAAATGTAGGTGGATACAGAAATGTACTTGGGAAACTAAGGCCGGAGATCACTTGAGCCCAGGTTGCAGTGAGCTATGATGACGCCACTGCACTCTACCCAGAGCCACAGAGCAAGAACCTAGCTCAAAAGAAAAAAAAAGAAAAAACATATTCTGCACACAGTGGGTATTTACATGCTCTTTGGGTAGATTCAGGCGTTTATAGAGTAGAACAAAATAATTCTTCCCATCATCACAAAATAAAAGTGTGGCCATAGTTTTTGATGAGTTTTTTTTTTTTGTTTGTTTTGTTTTTTGGGTTTTTTTTTTTTTTTTTTTTTGCAGTTTTTGGCTGGGGCTGGGTTTGAACCCACCACCTTGGGCATATGGGGCCAGCGCCCTACTCCTTTGAGCCACAGGCACTGCCCAAGTGTGGCCATATTTTTGTACCCTGTCCCCTTGGGGCTTCGGAAAAGCATCTGCCCCACAGGTCTTCTGAAGTGCCTCTGGGTGCCAGGCTCCATGCTGGGCACTGCAGCAGGTGCAAGGCGGTGGCTTCTGGTGCCCATCTCTCCTCCGCACACCCGCCCTAACCATCCCAGCCCCCCTGCCCTGTCCTCACTCTGACCCAGCCCTGGCTGGCCTGACCTGTTTTGCCTTCTAAGTAGAAACAAGCCAGGTGAAGGAAAAAGCTGTAGGCTGAACTCGGTGACCCTCTCACTCAAGTTCACCTCTGAGACAGAAATGTGGCTGTGGTTATCAGAAAGCTGCAGAGAAGCCAGGATGGTGATGGTGGGGGTGGGGAGGAAATCAAAGTTCTGAATCACCCAACTTTACTCTGGGGGCAGAAGTGGCCAGGGGCTAGGGTGGGGCTGGGGTGAGGGTGGGGTGGGCAGGCTAGGCAGTTCCTGGGAAGAACTTGGAGCCCCCTCTGGGAGGGGTGAGCTGGCCTGGCCCACAGGGGTGAATGAGTCAGCAGCCCTGTAGGGCCACTTGAGTCCCGCCTGCAGGTTCTCAGGGCCAGGATGGTGCAGCCCTGGCAGAGCCCCGAAGCAGGTCTCCCTACTTGGGCAGGGCGAGGGAGGACAGGGCCCAGCAGGCCCGGCCCCACCAAACCTCCAAGCTAAATCTGCTGTTGATTGGGCAACCACTGGAACCAAATGGAAAATCCCCCACCTGTGGCCAACAACTGCCAAAACCACTCAAAAGGGGCAAACCCCCCACAAGTTAGGGGTTTTAGACTTTGGAAAGGTCAGGATTAAAGAGCAGATTTGTTGCGTTGAGATCCCTGGAAAGGTGTTGTAGGAGGCAGGACCAGAACTCAGAGGCTAGGCTGGGGAAGTTGGGCCCAGGGTCATCAGGGGGCAGCAGCTTTTGCCCCATGAGCCAGGGGCAGTGATCTAACTCTTCCCAGATCTACAGGGAACTTCCAGGGAACTGGGACCTCCCAGCCTGGAGAGAATGCCTCCAAAATTCCTTGGGATTTTTCTTCCCTAGTCAAAAGAGTATCTATTTATAGATGTGGAAATATGCGTGGAGAAAGGACTGGAAGGAAATACACGAACTGTTCGCATGTTTATTTTCTTCTCCTTATTCACATTATTGAACAACAACAAAAAAATCCTTTGACTTTCAAGATAAGAAAAAAGATATTTTTAAAGTATAATTAATCTTGATATGACATTCAGTTACAGAAAAGTAGACAGGAAAACTTAGAAATCATCTATAGTATGGTTAACCATGAACATTTTGCTATTTACTATTTTTTTTTTTTTTTGAGACGGAGCCTCAAGCTATCCCCCTGGGTAGAGTGCCATGGCATCACAGCTCATAGCAACCTCCAACTCCTGGGCTCAAGCGAGTCTCCTGCCTC
>CAUYQV010019554.1:0-11867 GCA_963574575.1 Galagoides demidoff | reverse complement strand
GTGCATGGATGTTAGGGACACAAGTACTTGCTTTCTTAATAACATCTTATTTTCTCTCTTAGTTGCTAATATATTAATAGTTTTCTAAAAAAAGATAAGTAAACAAATAAAAAAGCAAATAAATAAAACGCTTTTCGGGTCAGCTCTTTTTCCTCATTTTGGTGCACACACTACTGTACATTTGGTAGTGCTTATTTAATGTTTCTAATTAAGTGAAATGGTTTTGCTAATTCTGAATCTTCATTTACTGTAATTGTAGACCTAAACGCTCCCAGTAGGATCAGTAGGATTCCTTTCGAGATAGTTTTAACTTCACTGTGATTGCACATGTTGGCTGCAGGAATAACCTGCTTAATTCTTTAGCCATAAAGGATCATTGCAGAAGTTGATGTGTTTCAGGGTCTTTCCCTCCCTCTCTCTCTGTCTCTCTGCCTTCCTCTTTCTCCCTGCCCCCCAAGACCTTGACACATCAAGTCAACTATCTTCTTCTGCAATAAATAGTAAATAATCGCAATTCAATCTCTACATTGCCATACAGGCATGCACAACCCGCCGTGGAGCTTTACTGGGTCTGTGGCGCCTGTACCCCGTTTACTGCCTGCACTGGAGGGAGATGAGCTGCCTGACCTTTCAGAGCTGTGTGCCTCCTGAAGGGAAAATGGCTTCGTTTTCACAGGTGTCTTTATGAGGGTTACAGCAATTCCCCCATCGCGCGGCTGCTGATGTTGTATTTCTGTCCCCGCGTCTGTCAGGACTTTTCACACTATGATTAAAGTCTATGCCCCATTTTGTGATTCTTCTTTAGCTTTGAGAAACTAAGGGGTTTAGGAGTCAGCGACTTTATGAGATAAGAGAAGTTTTTAATAAGCAATGATCCAGCATCCCTCTGACGAAACCCAACCTAGTACCGGAAAGATTGTCCTCCACAGAGGGCAGAAAGGGATAAAGTCCCGGGACCTGCTCTCTGAGGTGGAGACAGAGGGTGACAAGATGTCAGGGAATCAGAAGAGCAGCATAGAGCCCTGGTAGCTGCAAGCTGGGGGGACATTTCCCAGCTGACCCCAGAACAGGCGACTCCTGGAGGCTGTGGGCTTGGCAGAGGTCACAGGGTGGGGGAAAGGGAGGTCAGCGGGGGAGCAGCAGCTCTGCTCCAGGAAAATGTGTGACCCAATTTAGAAGAAATGTGTAAGTAAATAAATAGAATATATGGAAAAAATCTGAAATGCTATAAATTGCAATGCAGATTATCTCTTAGTTGCAAGATTATAGGTGGGGGGGGTTGTTGTTTTTCCTCTGTATTTTCTACACCAAATGAATTAATTTTAATCGTTTTCCTAAGAAAAGTGTGAAAAGTAATGAAAACTCCAATATTTAAGGGGATATCATACTGATAACAATGAAAGGACAAACAGATAAAGGAAAAAAATAGACGATCCAAAGCCCAGTCTGACATTATATAAATGGCGTGCACATAAATTAATGATCATTGCAAATTGATAGGAAAACAAACAGTAGCTCAATAACTATTTCTGATAAAAGAAATTACCCATTAGAAGAAAAGACATTCAACCTGACTTCATATCAAACTCAGATTTATGGGTTACATCTATATACTTACATTTACATCAACATGAACTAACCTCCAGTCAGATCAAAGACTGAAAGTGAAAAATGATGTCATAGAGAAAAAGAAGAAAAACATTTGATGTGCAGATAGATAGGAAAGCACATTTTAAATACAGGAGTATTGGGGATGAGACTATGAAGCAAGGAAGAGACAGACAGGGAGCCCCGTCAGCCTGGATAGTGTCACGGTCCCCGGGAGCAAAACGCAAAGCTTGCAGCAACCTCAACGACAAAGGGTTACTGTTCACGTAGCTTTCCAAAGCTCCGACAAGTCATTAGGATAAAAAGTGGGGAAGAGACATTAACAGTCAATGCAGCGGTAAGTAATACCAACAGCCATTGACACGAGGAAAAAGCCTCAATCTCATAGGCAAAGCGCAGCCGCTCCAATGCATTATCTTTGTTTATCAATAACATTGGCTGAATTTTAAACAGGTTATGATACCAATGTTGACAGGGTTATAGCCAAATGAATAATCATCTTAAAACCAGGAGAGGAGGGCATTACTTTCTCAGAAATTCGGGGCTGTTTCTTAAAACCTTTTAAAGCTTTCGTGATGTCCTTATTGCACGACGTGACTCTAGATTTTGTGAAAACAAATCATATTTGTAGAAAAACAGATACAGCAGCATTTTCAGAGCGGTGGAACGATGGTTTACTTTTACTCTTCTAAATGTCTCCATCGCCAAACCTAGAAAACCGATCACCTACCGGGGAGTGGGGGTTTGTGTTGTTTTTCTCCATCCTCAGGGGCACAGCGCTGTGGGCCGGCAGGTGCCGGAGGCGGGGGAAGAGCTGGCCGTGAGCGCCTGACCTGGGGAGGGCCTGTGTTTACACACTAGTGACTAGAGTCATTGGAGTTACAGAATTGCTAGTTGAAAACGTCTTATGATTACAGGGTAACTGTATTGAGTAAGAGCAAGAATTCTCCGCAAAGTTTAAAAACCTCCTCCTTCCTGTCAAGGTTATTTTGGGAAATGTAAAAACGCACAGTGCAATGAACTGTGCAGGATGACCTGGAAGTAAAGCAGAGGCTGTGGGCCTGGGGCAACGCACGAAAGACCAGGGCCGGGTCAAGTCTTTCCTGCTGGTGGCTGGGGGGTCCAGACGTCCCTAAACGTGTGGGGTGGCAGCCACATCACGTCCTTACTGCACAGCTGGTGAGCCCAGTGTCACTAACAGACACAGCACTTTTTAATAGTGGACTGCAGAGGGTTTGCCTCATCCCATGGATTCTACTCTCACACGTTTTCAGAACCTGGGTTTTTCGTGTCAACTCTGTGCAGTGTGAGGTGCAGAAAATAAATGAGACCCAGGCCCTGTCCTCCAGGAGAACATCCAGGCATGAACGGAGACACACTCAGTAGCATTGTAACTGTTTTTAATGAATAAAAATGCAATAGTTACATGAAAAGGAAAAAAAAAAAAACTTGGGCGGCGCCTGTGGCTCAAAGGAGTAGGGCACCAACCCCATATACTGGAGGTGGCAGGTTCAAACCCAGCCCTAGACAAAAAAAAAAAAAACCTGAAAAAAAATCTTTACAATAATTAGCCCTATATTAGAAAAAAATAATTATTTCTAATATATTTGTCTATCTTTTCTAGAGCTGACTGACATATGATGTCTTAAAATTTTGTAATTATGTGAGAAATAACAGTGAGCAAAGGTAACAGCCTCACAGGGAGCGCAGCTGGGGGCGTGTGCGCGGTGGGGCATGGAGGCTCCACCTGCATCTAGCTTCTTCCAGCACGAGGGACCACCTCGTTGAGGGCCACGGTTTCCCCCTTTGCAGATAAAGGCACAGAGTCCCGGGTTAAATGACTTGCTTCACATCACACGCACAGCTCACTTGGACCCAGGGAGGCTGGCTCCTGAGTCAGGGTTTGAAACACTTTCCCACACTAGCTCGTATCTGAGAATGACTTCAAAGAGAAATTGAAGAAAATTTAGACCCTCAGTTCACTTCTACGACGGCAGGAGCCAAATGGCCAGACTGTGAAGGCAAAGTAAAATTGTTTGGGGGATTCATGAGTTTCATCCCCCAAACTGCCCACCTGCAGCCACACGGAGCGCCCAGCTGGGACACACGGGATGTAAATGAGACTGAGACGCGCTGGGGAGGTTCTGAGGAGCAGAGGCGCACCAGTGGGTTGTTATGGGTCCCAAAGTCACCACCTCTGAAATCGGGAGGCACCGAGCTGTGCAAGGCAGCAGGTTTATACTCTGGCCCTGGGGCTGCTGGAGTCCTTGAGCGTCAGCAGCTTCAGCCGATTATTTGTGCACATACTCACACTCATTCACACACTCCCACATGCCCTCACACACTCACAGACAATTACACTCCCACACACACACTTACAGGCTCTCACACACTCACACACCTTCACAGACACACACCCTCACACAGCTCCCACACACTCCCACTCGCTCACACTCACTCTCCCACACACTCACACTCCCACATGCACCATCACACACTCTCCCCCCCACACACTCTCACCCTACACACTCACTCCTTCACTCACACTCTCCTATGCTGCACACACATATGCACACTCACACTCCCACATGCACCATCACACACTATCCCCACACACACTCACTCACACACACTCTCCCACACTGCACACACATATGCACACTCACACACTTATGCACTCTCCCACACACTCACACTCCCACACACTCCCACTCGCTCACACTCACACTCTCACACTCACACATGCACGTTCACACACTATCCCCCCACACTCACTCACACTCTCCCATGCTGCACACACATACGCACACTCACACACACCTATGCACTCTCCCACACTCTCACACTCACACTCACGCATGCACCTTCACACACTATCCCCACACACACTCACACACACTCTCCCACACTGCACACACATACACACTCATACTCACACACACTCTCACACACTTACACACAAACACACACACAGCTATAACGGCATTTTTCTCAAGCAGATGTTGTGCCTTTTCTTTTATGTTTTTTCTGTATTTTATTTTTTCTATTTTATTATAGTAAAATAACATTAGTATTTCCTTAGTCAAATGACACTAGTATTTCCTTTTGCCATCTACCTTGTGAGGAACGGTTAGAAGGCCTTTCCTTATAATTTCTCTATAGAAACTCACTTGAGTTTCCTTCTGTTGTTTTTATGATGTTGTTTTTACACTTAGATTCCTGATTGATTTCAACTTGACTCTGTGTGGAGTGTGAGGTATTGATCCAAAGTTATCACCCTCTGAATGGCCGCTCGGATGACCAAGAACCATTTATTAAAAAGAAAAGTAGCAAAAACAACTCCGGCCCTGCTTCCTGAGATGCTACTGTGATTGCACCAGAGAACCTCATTTTATTGTATTTTGCAGATTTTTCACTATTTATGAATCACAGGTCTGTAGCCGCCTTTCTTTGGACAGGTAGCTGCTGCTGCTTCCCCACAGCACAGGCTGACTGCCTGTCTCTGTCTCACATTTCCGTGATTCTTGAAATATTTCAATCTTTTCCATTATTATTATATATGGTGATCAATATATAACTATTGATCATATTATTATATATTATATTGATATATTATATCATATATTATATTATATATACATGATCATATCGTATTATATTAAAATATATAATAATTATTGATCCATAATAATTTATTTTATGGATCAATAATCTTTCATACTATTGTGATTGTTTGGGGGATTCATGAGCTGTACTCATATAAGACATTAACCAACAGACATATGTGTGCTCTGACTGCTCTGTGGACAGCCGTTTCCCGTCCCCTGTCCCACTCCTTGGGCCCCCCTACTCCTTGGGACACAGCAATATTGAAATCAGGGCAATTAAAAACCCTAAAATGGCCTCTAAGTATTCAAGTGAAGAGAAGAGTCACGTGCCTCTCATTTTAAATCAAGGACTAGACATGCTTAGGCGTGATGAGAAGGAGAGGAGAGGCCCAGGTAGGCTTGAGGCTCGGCCTCCCGTGCCAGATGGCCAGGTTATGAAGGCTTAGTAAAAGCTGTTGAAGGAAATTAAAGCTGCCACCCCAGTGAACGCATGAATAATAAAAAAGCAAAACAGCCTTATTGCTGACACAGTGAAAGTTTTAATGGTCTGGATAGAAGAATTAAATCAGCTATTATGTTCCTGTAAGTTAAAGCATAATCCAGAACAAAGCTGTAAGTCTCTTCAACTCTAGGAAGGCTGAGAGAGCTGAGGAAGCACAGGAGAAAAGTGTGCAGATAGTAAGTTGGGTCCATAAGCTTTAAGGAAAAATAAATCTCCATAACATAAAAGTGCCAGGTGAAGCCCAAGTGCTGATGGAGAAACTGTAGCAAGTTCCCCAGAAGATCTAGCTCAGATCACAGATGGAGGTGGCTCCACTACACAGGAGGTTTGCAGGGTAGAGAAGACGGCCTTCTACTGGAAGGGGATGGAGACATCCATGGAGGCAGCTCCACTACACAGGAGGTTTGCAGGGTGGAGAAGACAGCCTTCTCCTGGAAGAGGATGGCATCAGTCCTGAAATAGCTGGGCAGAAAAAGTCCACACCCAGCTTCAAAGCCTCACAGGACAGGCTGACTTTCTTGCTGGGGGCTAATGCAGCTGGTGACTTTAAGGTAAACCCATGCTCACTTGTCGTTCTGAAAATCTAAGGCCCTTTGGAATTATGCCAAACCCACTGTGCCTGTGATCTGGAAACGGAACAACAGAACCTGGATGACAGGATACCTGTTGACAGCACGGTTTGTGTTGGATGTTTTAAGCATGCTTTTGAGCACTGTGACCCAGAATAAAAGACTTCCTGCCAAATATTACTTTTTACTGATAACACACCTGGTCACTGGAGAGCCCTGGTGGAGACGTACAAGGAGAATCATGCTGTTTTCCTGCCTGGTCGCCTGATAACCACTCTGAAGCTTACAGATGAAAGAGTAACTTGACTTCCATGACTTACTGTTTCAGAAATATGTATTTTGAGGCGTCTGGGAAAAGTAGGTTAAAACATTCTGGAAAGGATTTATCATCATGGAGGCCATTATGAACATCCCTGATTCATGGGAAGAGGTCAAAATATCAATAGGAGTTTAAGAAATGTTGATTCCCACCACCAAGAATTTGGCAATTCAAGACTTCAGTGGAGGAAGTCTCCACACGTGTGGTGGAGAGAGCCAGGTTCAAAAGTTGGGTCTGAAGATGGGACTGAATTGCTGTGATCTCAGGATGAAGCTTCTCAGGGAAGAGCAAAGACAGTGGTTTCCTGAGGCGGAATCTACTCCTGGCAAGGATGCTGTAGGCATTATTGAAACAACAAAGAATTTAGAATGTTCCATAAACTTAGTTGATTAAGCACTGGCAGGTTTAAGAGGACTAATTCCAACTTTGAAAATTCTATTGTGGGTAAAATGCTATAAACAGCACTTCATGCTACCAAGAAATCTTTCACCAAAGGGAGAGTCAACAGATGCAGCAAATGTCACTGTTCTCTTACTTTAAAACAGCAGCCACAGCAGCCTCCGCCCCACCATCAGCAGCCTCCGCCCCGGTCAGTGGACATGGCGGCACTGAGGAAGGCCCTCCACCAGGAGCAAGATTAGTACCATCGGATTCCCAAACGATCATCAGCATGCTTTAGCAATAAGGCAAATGCATATGCATTGTTTTCACGCGATGCTACGGCACACTTCATAGATCATAGCACAGCATAAACATAATGGGTGAGTCTCTCATATGCCCCGGGAACCTAAGAATGTATGTGATTCATGGTGACGTTCCCTGTGCTGCAGTGGTCTGGCGTCAAACCCCTGCTGTCTCCACGGGATGGCTAAATTCAGACCTACTTCTGCATTTTCTATTTTCCTCCAATGTGGGGTCCATTTCCCCACATGCCCGTTGGTTCTTTCTTGAAATCAATTCTACTGTGGGCAAAATGGTATCTATCACACAGCATCCCATGTTACAGAGAAAGTTCTACTGATACTTTCACTTTACCTTTACTTTTTGTGAAGACATTTGTATCAACAGGTCTGGCTCCGTAGGAGGGCACCCTGGTGTTTTTCAGAGGCCACTTAATTAGTGAACAGTGCACATTTGTGGCTGAGTCATCTTATTCAAGACCAGGGATGCCTTTGTATCCATCCATGTCCACATTTGCATCCTTCAGGATGTTTTAAGACATTTCTGATAGAGATCTTGCACACACAAACTTATTACTAATTATTATACCTTCTATTTTTATAAATGCATTTTGTATCACTAATCCCCTACTTTTGCTGTTTGTGTTTGTGAATGATTGATTGTCCCCTGCTAATTGTGCTTCCTGCTACTTGTTAAATTTTATTACTGGTTCAGTTATTCCTCATTTTGATTATCTAGCATTTTCCAGACACATTCATGTCACCTATAAATAGGGATCCTCTTAACTTTTTATGTCTAATTGGTCTCTTCCACTAACATGTGATGTTTCCAGTAATTCCTCCAGAGCAATCTTTTTACCAAATTCTGTTTCTGGCACGTGTCACTGAGTGAGCTGCTGAGAACCATGACAGGGAAGGACCAGCCAGTTCTTATTCCGTTGGGTGTGTTGTGTTGTTGTTGTCATTGTTGTTTTAAATCAAGAATAGGTGTTGAATTTTGATAAAAGATTTCCAATGTTTAAGACAGTGTGTAAGGTTTTCCTTCTTAGATCCAGTGTGTTTTTTTAATTATTGACCCTATATTGCATTCCAGGAATGAATCCCACTTGGACATGGTGCATTTCTTTCTTTGTATAAGGTTGTTACTCCATCTATCTTCATAAAATATTTGGGAGGCTTTTCTTTATACATAGGTTCTGGAGCAATTTTTGTACCATGGAATTTCCTGGTCTTACAAAGCTCTGCTAAGTCCCCCCGTAATCACCCAGGTTCCTTCTCCTCCCTGTGGGTTTTCTGACTCCAATGCTCTGTTCTAGTAGTCACGTCTTTCAGAAAGTATTCATTTCATCCAATATTTTGAATTTATTGACAAGAGACATTTTCAAGCAATGCCATTATTTTTTTCTATCATATTTCTCCTTTGACATTTCTTAGTAAGTAGACTTTTGGCATCTCTCTTTTCCTTGATTAAATTAGCTAATGAGTTATGTGATTTCTTATTTAAAAAAGAGAATTTAGGTTTAGCAAGCAAACTTATTTTCACTCAGTCCTTTTGACTTTTATTTTTATTATTTTCTTTCATATACTTTATCTTGAATTTTTTACCAGACTTTCAGCTGGAAACTTAATTCATTTGTTTTCATTTTCAGCTGATGTAACTGTTTAAAGCCACGACATTTCTCGTGATCACTCTTTCACTATTTCCCATAGTGTTGACTGTCTATATTTTATCATTGTTTTTATAAGTTGCATATTATAGCCTGTAACTTTTTTATTCGTGAGTTATTTTAGGAAGTTCTTTTCCTTTAAACTTATTTTTTGAGATTTGAATAGAAGACATTTTCGAAAGTAATTTGACTTACTTTTCATTCTATTGTATTATGAGATTATTATTTATACTGGACCCTTACACAGCTTACTGATTCCCTTGTAATGTCCCTGCTGGTTCCCAAGCTCTGCCTCATGCTCAGAGCAGTTTTAGAGTCTCCGGTCAGTATTATCTGTCTTTACCTCTCCCTTATTTCTCCTTTATAAAGGTAGTTGCTATATTATTTGATACAAAGTTATTTATATTTGTAATATATTTAATATTAATCATATCTTTTTGTATTAAAAGGAGTCCTTGCCACATTACTGCCTTTGGGCTTGGATAATACTTTGATTGGTAGTAGAGACTGCAAAGTCCACATTTTACTGTTTTGATTTAATGGTATATTGTTTCTTCTTCATTTATTCTTAGGTTTCTTATTTACTCTATTATAGCTGTGCATATTTGAGTTCAGTCATATATTTATATACAATCACGGAGATATAGGACATGTACATACGCACCACTCGTACATGGGTGATTACTCTGCTGGTCAGATTGAGAGTCATTTTTTTTTACTCAGTGATTGAAACTCCTATAGTTATTGATATGTCTGATATATTTTGTCGCAACTTTGCAACAGTATTTATTTTAATATAGCTATGGATATTATGTTGTTTTTGCTATACTCTTTCTATGTGAAAAGCATATTTTTCTCTGTATGCATCGCATTGATTTTAGTATTTAGGAAAGTTTAACATTTTGTTTGCATGGTTACCTTTATATTTAAACTGTCCTTAAAACCTCTATCCCCTGTTTTCTTGATCAAACTTTAAAAACATATACACATTATATGTATAAATATTTTAAGGATATTCTTTGACTTCCGTTATGTAAACAACAATCAATGGATTTATTCTACTTTCCTTTTTCCTTTTCCTCCTTCAATTTTTAGTTTAATCTTTCTGCAATTCTGTTTCCTAATTTGTAACAGAAAGATAAAAACTGTGTAGTATTTACAAAGCTATGTTAGGATCAGGTAAAATAAGAGAAAGTAATTAAACAATGCTGGTACCTAGAGCTCAGAAAAATTATGTATATTGTAACTGCGCCATTTTAGGCTCAGATTTCTCTCCTTTATATTTTTCATTTAATTTAACTAATTAATTAATTTTTATTATTTATTTTGAGATAAAGTCACAGTCTATCTCCCAGGCTTGAAAGCTGTGGTGTCAGCCTAGCTCACAACAACCTCAAACTCCTGGACTCAAGTGATCCTTCTGCCTCAGCCTCCAAGTAGCTGAGAATACAAGTGTCCACCACAACACCTGCCTAAATTTTTTCTATTTTGAGTAAATATGGGGTCTTGCTTTGGTCAGGCTGATCTCGAACTCCTGAGCTCAAGTGATCTTCCAGCCTTGCCTCCCAAAGTGCTGGGATTACAGGCAGGAGGCCTCCAGGGCCTGTTCTCTTTTCCTTACTATGCATATTTCAAGTCAACTTTTATTTGAGGCAAGAACACATAATGGAATGAATCTAATGGCTACAGATAAAGGCTGCCCAGCTGAACCAGACCTGAAGACCGCATGTCCAGGTGAGACCTTGGGACTTCTTGGTGGAAATTGTGACCTGTTCATCCTCAAATGGAGCCTGGGTTGCTGTCTCCCCCACCCCCACCCCACCCCCCACCCCCGCCTTGGGCCCTGTTCACCTGCAGGGCTGGGAGCTGTGGTCAGGGACTTCTATCTGGCCACCTCCATGCTGCACCTGAACCTTCTGCATGACCAGCGACTGAACCTCTGTTGCACTTATTAATTTTAACCCTTGGAGAAGGCCCTGGGACACTGCACCCACCGATTTGGTTGAACGTCAACCTGCCTGGCATTTTAGCTTCTTTTATTTTCCCACCTTCACTTGTGGAGGACGACAAGGGGAGCATCGGCGTCCTCCCCGCTGCATGCAGGGACAGCCTGTGAGGGGTCAATCGTCCCCTTGCTTAATCTCCAGGAGAGACACAGGGCCTCCCCTTTGCTTTTCCCCTTGTGGCAAACTCAGTGTTTGCCAAGCTCAGCCCATTGTCATTTAAAAACATAAAAATATTGTCTCATCCTTTAAAGTTCTTGTTTAATATGTGTTCATTAAAATAACCACTTTGTAGCTTTTGTTGCTGTTATTGTTGAATATTCATAAGATTCTGCCTGTTTACTGGATAATTATATTACATTAATATGGTATGAATAAATAAAGGCAGTGATTATGCTTTTATCCTGTTCTATTTTGTATATTACAGTTTGCTTGTTTCAAGAATAAAGGGAAATTGCCACATGTGAAGCAATATTATTTCATTTCTAAACAAGGAAGAGCTTGGAAAGCCCCCCAGGGTGACAGGTTAGAACACATGCTGTATCTCCAGTCACCTTTAGGAAAAGACTTCCGTCTTTGTATCTCCTCAGAGATAGAATTAGATATTATTTTCAAATAAAGGGGAAAAAAGAAGCATCATTTCATCAGAAGATAACATGTTCTTTGGCTGTCTCTGATTAATAGCTATAAGGAAGAGCTGAGCTTTTTTTTTAATGTTTTTTATTATTAAATTATAACTTTGTACATTGATGCATGTATGGGGTTCAGGATACTGCTTTGATATACAATGTGAAATGCTTACATTGAACTAAGTAACACATCCATCACAATTATACTCATTTCTTAATAGTTTTGAAATGTACCATTGCATCATGCACATTAGGTGAGGTTCCCCCAAATACCCTCCCTCC
>CAUYQV010019553.1:0-13035 GCA_963574575.1 Galagoides demidoff | reverse complement strand
TTAATTTGAATACTTGTAATACTTACTCAAGGCTGGACATGGTCTCAGATGCTTCCCATGGGTGATCAAATTTTAGTTTCATAACAACCCTATATGGTAGGCACTATCATCCCCTTTCACAAATGAAAAGCCTTGGTATAGAAGGCTAAATTAATTTGTCCAAGAATACAGGTCAGTAAGTGAACACACCAGGATTTGAAGCCAGACAGAATGGTTCCCAAGCTCACACTTCTTAACCCCTGAGCTAAACCACTCCACAGAACTGCCATATTATGTGTGTGAGTGTGTGAGCAAGTGGAGGTGGCCTACCTGAGCAACAGGGGTTCCAGAGGAAAGGTGACTATTCATCCCTAGAAACCTCCCCCTCCCCCATAACCCAGGCTGTGAAAGGGATTGCAGTAGATGCTAGGACACTGCAGAATCATCATACCTTATATTTTGGCAGCGCCTAGGATAAGAGATAGTGTTCTATTTAAAGTTGATGTGAGGAGAAAAAGTGGAAATAGAGGAAAAATGTTTATTTCCAAGAAGTTAGCCTAGACCACAGAGGCCCTTATGGAATAGATCTTTGAGCCCACAACCTCATTTTACAGCTGGAGAAGTTAAGGCAAGACAGATAAATGCCCTTTCTCCCTGTATCAGAGCACAGTGACATTTTTAAAAAGAAAGGAAGCCTTTGCTGCATGTGTTTGGTGCCTGATAAGTCAGGTCAGCAGTCACCAACATTTTGGGCACCGGGGACTGGTTTCATGGAAGGCAGTCTTTCCATGAGTGGGTGAGGGAGTGGTTTTGGTATGAGTCTGCAAGCAATTGATATATTATGGTCTCTGTGTGTTCAAATCTCTATGCTAATGATAATCTGCATTTGCAGCCACTCCCCAGTGCTCAGCTCCACCTCAAATCATCAGGCATTTGATTCTCATAAGGAGTGTGCTACCTAGATCTCTCACATGCACAGTTTACAGAAGGGTAAAGTCTAATGTCACTATTGCTCCGACAGGAGGTGGAGCTCAGGCAGTGATGTGAGCCATGGGGAGCATCTGTAAATACAGATGAAACTCCACTCACCCACCACTCACCTCCTGCTGTGCAGCTTGATTCCTAACAAGCCATGGATTGGTGCCAGTCTGCAATGTGGGAGTTAGGGACTGTGGAATCAGGTGCTTTGTGAATGTTACTATTCATACTCAGCATCACAATACTGTAAGGTTATCATCACAAAAGAGAGCACTAAGGCTCAGAGAGATTAAGGATCCTGCCCAAGATTCCATAGCTGATGCTGGTGGAGCCAGACCTGATCCGGGTCTCTGGAAGATGCAGGACCTCACTCCTTCCCCCACCATACCATACTGGCTTGCCTACAGAGGACACTCAATATAGATACTGTTTGAATTGCATGGTTGCAGTCTTACAGGATTAGATGAGTCACTTAAACTCTTAATCTGTTTTCTTCTCTGTAAGAGGGATGCAACTGCCTGTTTCCTAGGCAGGTGAGAGGCTTGAATGAGAGCCTGTGAGGGAAAACCACATGATCCCTGGTCTTTGCTTTCTTCCTTTACTTGTCTCCCATCCCTGCTGGTTGTTGTGTGGCCTAAGCCTAGTCCTGGCCTCTCTGAACGTCAGAATTTTGGCTTATTTAAGACAACCTAGATGCTCAGAGCTGAAAAGAATCTTAGAGGCTATGTGTGTTATTCTTGCTAATTATTATTATTTATTAATGAGTTACTATCTGCCAGATGCTTTGCTGCTAAGAACTGCACATTTATTAGCTCATTTTATGCCTATTACACAGATGAGAAAATCAAGGTACCGAAGGATGCATTACTTGTCCAAACTTATGCAAACTAGAGAGTGGATGAGCTGACATTTTTTCTGGGTCTATGTTGTCCCACAACCCATGCTTCTTAACTACTGAACCCAACTGACCCGTCATTGACACAATTATACAATAATAATTATCCTCTTGACTATCTACTTACTCCACTCTTACCATCACTCATGTAGAAAAACAAAAATGTGGGTTCTAATGCACATTTCCTGAGCACTGTTCAGAAATGTCTCTGTTCTAGCACATTGATTATTCCTGTAACCAATCCTCAGAAGCCCCCAGATAATACAGAAACTGAATGAAAATAAGATGAGAGGATTTGCTATTTTGTAAACAAAACATTTACTTGTTGACCTTTCTGTCATTGCCCCAGACCCCAAAGACCCCACTGTGATGAAAACTTTTTTCCATCCCCAGGTCTTTACCATATTTTTCACTGCTGAAATGGTCTTCAAAATCATTGCCTTTGACCCCTACTATTACTTCCAGAAGAAGTGGAATATCTTCGACTGCATCATCGTCACTGTGAGCCTGCTGGAGCTGGGCATGGCCAAGAAGGGAAGTCTGTCTGTGCTGCGGACCTTCCGCTTGGTAATGTTTTCTCTTGGCAACTTAGGGACACTCCCAGCCAGATTCAGGGCAGCTCACCCTTGGGAGCACTGTCTGCAACCCCTACCACATACCAGTCCCCTTCCTTTTCTGTCCTTGTGAGAGGGAGGAAGGCCATGGCTCCTGGGAGCCCTGGAGACAGGTGTGTGGTCACAGCTTTATAGAGACCCAAAATTATTACATGCCTTCTCCTCTCTGGGCCTTGGACCCCTCATCTACCCCAAGTTCTCTTATCAAACAACACTGGCAATGATAACCATACCCGCTAACATTTACTGAGCACTTACAATGTTTTGGGCATAGTGCTAAACCCTCAATGTAATGTTCCTCATTTTATGCTCACAACAACCCTGAGAGATAGCTGCTTTTAATAGCCCTTTCAGTAGATGAGGGAAACTGAGACACAGTGGTTGAACGATGACCCCAGAGTTCCCCAGTTGCTAAGCCAGCAAACCGTGGACTTGCAGTTCAAATCCAGGTTGCCTGTCTCCAGAGTCCCAGCTTCTTCTTGCCTCAATGGGATCATTCTCTGATTCCTTGGTGCCCTAAATCACAGCCCCAATACCTCACACACACCCCAAAGCTGCCTCCAACTGGCCTCATGTGCCACATGTGTCCTTCTCCAAACTCAGCTCCAGGACACCCTCTGCAGGAGAAGTTTCCCTACTTAAGTCTCTCACGTCCCATTGCCTCACAGGCCACCCTCTTCTCTGAGCCACATTTGTCAGCCAAATCTGTCAGATTCCCAGAACAGCCAGGCGTCACTGAGTTCTCCCAAGTCCCCAAGCCATATGGAGGAAGTTTGGTGTCTTACCACTCTCTGGGGGGAGGCAAGAGGCATAAAGAAATGTCATCACTTTAGTTAGCACAAGCTCCTGGTCTTCAGGATTCTCTCAGTGTCAACTGGGAGACCAGTGTCTAGCTTTGGAGGGAGGTGACAAAGTGAAGGAGAGAGTTCCCACAATCTTGCCAAATGCTAGCTGAAGGTTCTGACAAGTGCTGGGCAATCCAGAGGTTGAAGGGCCCATGTGGCACAAGGGAACAGTAAGACGCTGGGACAGAAGGTCTGCTTGGGGCCCTATTCAGGGGCCAGTGAGCCCCTGGACTTGATTTAACTGGATTGAGGGTGGCAAACTCAACTGCCTCCAGGAAATGAAATAGAACTGGCCAAAGAAGAGATTTTGGCCCTGGATATTTGCCTCGGGTAAACAGACAGAAATGACTCAGTCCCATCTGGGCAGACCCAACACTGCACACAACTCCAGGGAGGAAGATTTACATGGAAATCAGTGAGACTTACACCAGGGAGGTGGCCTGTCCATTATTGTCAGAGTTTAAAATTTCCCATTAAAAACCAGAAATCCCAACTTTTATGTGAATATTTAAATATTTTATACTCATTCAATTTTTTTAAAAAACACACTATATGTCAAATATAGCAAGTTCCAAGACACATCTACACTATAAACCACAGGTGGATGGCATCTGCCTGAGCTAATGCTGCCCTCACTATCCCCGGAAGGAGAAGGGCAGAAGCCTGCAGTATTCTTTATCCATAGCCTGGAAAGTTAGAAGATCAGAATTCAACCATATTTTTAGAAGAACAGATTTCTCTAAGTATCTAGAAAATGGAAACAAGGCATCTAAATCAATGGTCAATTCACCTCTATGCACAGTCATCAAGGAAGCAAAATTCCACACCTCCTATACCCTACCAGGGCCCACAGTTAGTTTTCTAATAAAATAAGAGCACTTTTTGTACACTGGGAAAATAGAAGTTTGATGCTTTAAGGTCTGTGTGGTACTTCTGTTCTCCAAAGTCGAAAGTCTCAATCAAAAATAGGCAGGTCTACTTCACAATGTGGTCCCACAGAATTCTCCAGATGCATGCCCCCTCCCATCCCCATCTTTCTGATCTTAACATGCTGACCAATTCACAATTCCCTAATCACACCCACCAACTGCACACTTTCTTGGAGTCTATTCTTCCCTCAGACCTGGCTTAGATGTCATGGTCCATCAATATCATTACATCTGTGAAAAGAAACTCAATCACCTTTACCCTATTTCCCTTTGCATTTTTGTGTTTAGCAAAACCCTAACCTAGAGTTGAAGTCATATATTTCTCTCTGCCATGCCTGAACCTGAGTTGTGGGCATTACTAGAGAAAAAGCACACAGCCTATCTGGTCAATTTCATGGTTTTGACTTTATTTTTCAGGGCAGTTTTAGATTTTAAAAAAACCTGAGCAGATAGAACAAAGAGCTTTCCTAAATCAACCCACCCAAAACACACACACACACACACACACACACTTTTACCTATTATCAACAGTCCTTATGTTAGGACTTTATTACGAGTAAATTTAAATGCTTTTCAATGCTTTTCCATTGCTTCGAGAATAAAATCTAGAGTCCTTAAGATGGTGTACAAAGTTTTGCAAAATCAGACCCTGCCCATTTCTCCAATCTCTTCTTGCCCACTTTCTAAGCCAGAAAGGCCTGTTCCCTCTTCTCCACACATAATAGACCTTTTCCTGGATTTGAACCTTTGTAAATTTGACATAAAGTGTGCATACTATCTTATCTTTTAAGGATCTATATCACCTGTACTTATGTCACCTCTAGTCTTCACTTAGCTCACTTACTCTCAACCTCTGAGTTCAACTTACATGTCAACTCTTCAAGAGGACCTCCTCAAACATGTTATCTAAAGCTGGGTTCCTTCATACAATTAATGTTTTTCCCAGTTTACAGTCATCCTCCTATTCCATAAGGCAAGAACCAGATTTTCCTTCTTTACCTTCTATCCTAACAACTTAGCACAAGGCCCAGCACATATGTAAGGAAAATGGTAAACACTCATTGATTCTCTAAAGGAAGGAATGAACGCAGGGTGGAAGGAAGAAGGAAGAAATAAAAATTCCACATCTTCCATGTCCTGTTTTTTCCTTCATCTAGAAAAAATAGCGTCACTTCTCTTCCCATCTTTTAAGGCCTTGCTCCATTTGCTCCATTCGTCCACTGGTCTAACCTTGTACCAATAGCACAAACTTAATTATTACAACTTTCAATTTGTCTCTGTGTGTAATTATCCAAATTATCCACCTTGTTTTGTTCAAGAATATTTTGGCCTGCATACTTTCAGGCTCGCTTTAGAATCAGCTTGACAAGTTACATACCCACGTACACACACGACTCTTATTTCTTACCATTTGAACCATTATAATCTATAGGTCAATTTGGGAGGAAATTACATTATGCAGTCTTTTGATCTGTGAAGATAGTATATTCTCCACTCATTTCAGTTTTTCAATAGTGTTGTATAATTGTTCCATAAAGTTTTTATAATTTTCTCCATAAGGATTCTTGCATGTCTATTTAAATCTCTTTCTGGCTAGCATTTTGGTCATTAATATTTTATATCCAAAAATGTCTGTTACTAGTTTTAATGATTTATTCATATCTTTTAAATTCTGAACACAGTCATATCGTGTGTAAACAATGAGTTTAGTTTCTTCTCTGCTAATCCTTATACCATTTGGTGGTTCATACTACATTACTGTGCTAGTTTGGGCATCCAGTACACTGCTGAAAAGAAGTGTTAGTGGCAGGCATTCGTACCATTTTTCTGGTGCCAAGGAGAATGCTTTCAAAATTTTCACCAAGCCTTGTGGCAGGCTTTTGTAAAGATAAAAAACCATTATCAGTTTAAGAAGTTCTCTTTTGTTAAGAATACGTATCATGAATGGATGTTTAATTTGATCAGACAGTAGTTCTGCGTGTATTAAGATAATCACATGATTTTCTCCTGTTAAAGTGATGAATTATATCAATCATCAATATCATTAATTGATTTTCAAATGTTAAAGCAACTTTGAATTCCTGAGATAAATCGATCCAACTTAATTATGCATTTTTAATAAATTTGAAGACTCAGTTTGTTAATAATTTGCATAAGATTTTACATCCATATTGATGAGTAGCATTTGACCCCAGATTTTCCTCATTTGCGTTGCCCTTGCTAGGTTTTGATATCAAAGTATCAAGGTTATGCTAATATTTATAAGAAGAGCTGAAGGATATTCCTCTTTTAAGTAAAATTGAAATTTTTTGGTGGAATTCACTAGTGAAGCCATCTACAGGTCAGCATTTTTGACTACGGATTTAATTTTCTTAATGGCTATGGAACTAGTCAGGTCTTCTATTTTTCAAATTGATGTTGGTTAAGTGGTACTTTTCCAAGAATTTTCCTTCTTACCTAAATTTTTAACTTTATTGACATAAAGTGTGCATACTAATGCTTTTATCTTGTAAGGATCTATATCACCTCTATTTATGTCACCTTTTTCCTCCTTAATAGTAATGACTTGCACTTTCTGTCATCATTTTTCATCAGTCTTGCCAAAGATTATCAATTTAATTAGTTTTTCAAAGAACTAATTTTTAGCTGCTGATCTTCTCTTTGTCATTGATGTTCTACCTTTTTAATTAATCCTGCATTGTGTCTAAACTACATCCTCTATTCTATATACTTTGTGCTTTTATATCTTCTTAAGATGGAATTGTCAGCCTATTTTCTTTCCCAATATATTTATTTAAAACTTGAATTTCCTTCTAAGAACTACCTAATTTCAACTTTGATTTATTCCTTGACTCAAAGGTTAGTTAGACACATGGCTTTTTATTTCAAAACATACGTGGTATTTCTAGTTACCTTCATGCTATTGAGTTCTAGCCCAATTGTATTATAGTCATAGAATATAAGCTGTATTATTTTAATGCTTTGAAGTTTATTGATGATTTCCTTGTGGTGTAGTATATTGAAAATGCTCCTTATGTACTTGAAAAGAATATCTTTTCTGCAGTTGTAGGGTACAATATTCTATATATAACTACCAGGTAAAGAAAGTTGACTGTGTGATGCATATATTCTATATCCTTGCTCATTACTTCCTCTAGCAATCACTGAGAGGATGGTGTATAAAATATCTCTCACTATGATTATGGCATGGTTTGTTTCTCCTGCGGTTCTGTCTTGAGGCTGTATTATTAAATGCATACATATTTTAAGTTGGCATAACCTCCTGGTAAAGTGAAACTTACAGCATTAAAATCAACCTTCTTTATTTTTAGAAATGCTTTTTTGCCTTAAAAAGATCCCTTTGGCCCGATATTTATTAAATAACCCTGCTTTTTTCTGGTTTATAATTTGCCAAATATATTTTTTTACAAATATTTACTCATACTCTTTGTGTTTCCTTGGGGTTTTTATATGTCTCTTACAAACAGCACAGAGATTTTGATTCTTATTCAGTTCTGACAATTCAATCTTTGTCTTTTAGCCAACGTGTTTAGTGTGCTTACTCTGTGGTGAATACTGACATATCTAGATGTCCATCTACCACTAGATTTGAGGCTTTCTGTTTACTTCACCTATGTTAACTCTTGGGTTTGCTCTCTCTCTATCTTGATTTATATTATTTATCTTTCCTTGTCTAATTCCCCTTCCCTTTACTAATTTGGAAACTAAATACTGCTTTCATTCTGTGAATAGTTACCTTTGAAGTTACAACATAAGTAGTAAGCTTAAACTTAAAAGTTAGCTAAATAAAATCTTCACCTTCCTTCGGGACAACTTTTCATTTCAGTTATCCTTTCCCAACTTATTCTTGTGCTAAGTATTTTAATTTTATCTTGTTTTTAAAAGTTTTTCAACCAATCAATAATAAATAATGCTAGCTGCTGTACCCCCCAAAAAACCTCCCAAAACTCAGTATCTTAACCCAATAAATGTTTATCTCTTACTCTTACTTACTGATGCAAGCCAGGAAAGCTCTAGGTGGAACTCTTAAGAAGTGATTTTGCCATATCTGAAGAAGGCCTGTAGAGCCTTTTGAGTTTGCCTTCTGCTGTGGAAAACTGAAAACCCAAGGTTTAAAGATTTAAATAGTTAAAGATTTTTTTTTTTTTTTGGTTAGAGATCATGATTTGCTTTGCAATACAATTTCTCCAAAAATTTAGATGGCTTTCTTGTCCATCACACTCAGAGTGCTTTCTTTAATTAAGTTCTCAACTCTTTATTTCTTTGCTTTCCTTTCTCCATGCCTGTCTTGCTCAAGAGAAATCGTGGCTATGCCATTACTATAATCTCTAGCTAAGATTTGCTTCATTTCATTGGAATATTTAACTAGTCTTCAACACTTGAAGACTTATTTCCATTGCTTATTCTTTGGGACCTAGAAGCAGTACATTTGTCGAAATCTCTAAAACTCTAAACTTCCGGTCCATTTTCTTTTATTTCTTGCAAACCATAAAAATTTTTCCTAGGTTTATCTCTCTCTTATACTCTCTTAACAAACATAACCCAATTAAACTTACATACAATACTAAGGATTTATTAACCCTTCCCCTAGGGCTGCTTGTTCATAAGGCTCATGATCTTCCCCAGAATTATTGCAAACAATACTTTTGCCACTGAATGACACATATCCACATTTTCCAAGGCTCCTTATACCATGTTTCCCCCCAAATAAGACCTACTCAAAAAATAACCCCTAGAAGGATTTCTATGCATTTGTTAAATATAAGCCCTACCCCCATAATAAGACCTAGTGATGGACGTGGCTATGCAGATCTGCATATGTATCTGCATAGCCACGCCATGCATTTTGGTGCAGAAAGTAAGACATCCCCTGAAAATAAGCCCTAGTGTGTCTTCTTGAGAAAAAATAAATATAAGACAGTGTCTTATTGGGGGGAAACACAGTAGTAGTTTCCTTGTCCACCACAGGATCACTAAGCCACTGTTCCACATTTGATGCCTTTGAAATAACAATAGCCCAATACCTCTTCTCAAGGTACCAATTTCTACATTACTCAAGATATGTACAACTACCTGCAGTGATGCCCCCTAAATCTGTGCAATAACATAATAGACATTTACATCTCACAGTACAGTCATTTCTAGTTGGGAAGCTCTTCTGGGAGTGTCTACTCCAAGTAATGACTCAGGGATCCAGGATTATTCCATATAGTGATATCACCATCTTCAACGAGTGGCCTTTATGGTGACCATGGAAGAGCAAGTATAGGGCTCAGGGCTATGCCTGAAAGTAGTGTACATTACTTTTGTCCCCATTTCCATTCCATCAGCCAGAACTCAATAACATGACGCAATCTGACCTTCATGAACTTCATTTGCAAGTGAAGCTGTAAAATAATCTTCTTTTGTGTGTAGGAGGAGGGAAAGTGAATGGTGACCGTATAACCAGTTTCTTGTCACATTCTCTGAAAAGTTATTGCTCTATCCACTCAGTTTTTACTTAGATCCACTCTCATACTCTTTGTACCTTCTTGTACATTATACCTTCCTTCTGGGTTCATTTTTGTCTATCTAAAGTACATCCTTTAGAATTTCTTGAGTAAGTGCTTTCTGGCTGTAACTGCTTGCAGTTTTGTTTTGTTTGTTTGTTTTTAATTAAATTGGAGCTCTGTACATTAATGCAGTTATGGGGTACAATGTGCTGGTTTTATATACAATTTGAAACACTTTCATGAAACTGGTTAACACAGCTTTCACTGCATTTTCTTATTGTGTTAAGACATTTATATACTACACATAGTAGATTTTTTTTTTTTAGGATTCAATCCATTTATTAGGTAAATTAAAACCTGTCAACTTCTAGTGGAGCCCATTACATGATAAAGATGTTTGGTCCTTCAGATAAGTATTTATTTTACTATCTAAGGCACTTATGGCACAGAAATAGTAGATTTAACAAGTACCCTTGTAAAATGCACCATAGGTGTGGTCCCACCAATTACGCTCCCTCCACCCATCCTCCCACATCCCCTCCCATCCCCCTCCTCTTTCCCCCTCATCTTGGGCTGTAGTTGGGTTATAACTTTCATATGGAAATGTGGGTGCTTACAAATTGGTTTCATAGTAAGGCTGAGTACATTGGATACTTTTTCTTCCATTCTTGAGATACTTTGCTAAGAAGAATATGTTCCAGCTCCATCCATGTAAACATGAAAGAGGTAAAGTCTCCATTTTTCTTAAAGGCTGCATAATATTCCATGATGTACATCTACCACAATTTATTAATCCATTCATGGGTTGATGGGCACTTGTGCTTCTTCCATGACTTAGCAATTGTAAATTGGGCTGCAGTAAACATTCTGGTACATACATCTTTGTTATAATGTGTTTTTTGGTCTTGCGGATATATACCTAGTAGAGGAATTATAGGATCAAATGGCAGGTCTATTTTTAGATCTCTAAGTGTTCTCCAAACATCTTTCCAAAAGGAACATATTAGTTTGCATTCCCACCAACAGTGCATAAGTGTTCCCTTTTCTCCACATCCACACCAACATCTATGGTTTTGGAATTTTGTGATGTGGGCTAATCTTACTGGAGTTAGATGATATCTCAAAGTAGTTTTGATTTGCATTTCTCTGATGATTAATGATGGTGAGCATTTTTTCATATGTCTGTAGGCTGTGTGCTTGTCTTCTTCAGAGAAGTTTCTGTTCAAGTCCCTTGTCCACCCTGAGATGGGATCACTCTTTCTTTTCTTGCTAATACATTTGAGTTCTCTGTGGATTCTGGTTATTAAACTTTTGTCAGAGACATAACCTGCAAATATCTTCTCCCTTCTGAGGGCTGTCCACTTGCTTTATGTACTGTGTTCTTGACTGTGCAGAAGTTTTTTAGTTTGATCAGATTCCAGTAATGTATTTTTGGTATTGCTTCAATTGCCCAGGGGGGTCCTCATAAAATATTCACCGAGGCTGATTTCTTCAAGAGTTTTCACTGCACTTTCTTCTACTATTTTTATAGTTTAACATCTTATGTTTAAACCTTTTATAGTGAACGTCTATCTTTCTTAATGGTGAAAGGTGTGGGTCCAGTTTCAGTCTTCTACAGGTCACCAGCAAGTTCACCCAGCACCATTTGTTAAATAGAGAATCTTTTCCCTGTTCAATGTTTTTAATTGCCTTGTCAAAGATCAAGTAACGGTAAATTGCTGGGTTCATCTCTTGGTTCTCTACTGTGTTCCATAAATCTACCTCTGTTTTTGTGCCAGTACCATGCTGTTTTGATCGCTATCGATTTATAGTATAGTTTGATGTCTGGTAGCATAATTCCTCCTGCTTTCTTTTTATTTCTGAGTAATGTTCTGGCTATTTGAGTTTTTTTCTGATTCCATATAAAATGAAGTATTATTTTTTCAAGATCTTTAAAGTATGACAGTGGAGCTTTCATAGGGATTTCATTAAAATTACATATTGCTTTGGGTAATATGGACATTGTAACAATGTCGATTCTTCCCAGCCATGAGTATGGTATGTTTTCCCACTTGTTAACATCTTCAGCTATTTCTTTTTTTAGAGTTTCATAGTTCTCTTTAATTTTTTGAATTTCTGAAGTGTCTGTTGTTATTTTGCCTTTGTCATTTCTGATTGAAGAAATTAGGGATTTTAATTTCCTATTTCTGGTTAGGCTAGCCAAGGGTTTATCAATTTTGTTAAACTTTCCCCAAAACCAACTTTTGGATTCATTGATCTTTTGAATAATTCTTTTGTTTTTGGTTTTATTTAATTCAGCTCTAATTTGGGTTATTTCTTTTCTTCTGCTGGGTCTGGGGTTGGAGTGTTCTTCCTTTTCTAGTTGCTTAAGATGGCCCATTAAATTTTTGACTTCCTCTCTTTCCATCCTCTTAAAGAAGACTTGCAGCACTGTATATAAATTTCCCTCTTAAGACTGTCTTTGCAGTATCCCAGAGGTTCTGATAATTTGTATCTTCATTATCATTCTGATCCAAAAACTTGGTAATTTCCTTCTTAATCTCATCTTTGACCCAGCTATCTTTCAGCATAAGGTTATTTAGTTTTCATGTCTTTGTAAGAGTATGCAGATTCCTGTTATTGGTGAGTTCAACTTTTATTCTGCGATGATCTGAGAAAATACAAGGAATAATTTCTAGTCTTTTAAAATTTGCTGAGGTTAGACTTATGACCTAAGATATGAGTAATTTTGGAGGATGTTCCATGGGCTGATGAGAAGAATGTGTATTCAATTTCATTAGGGTGAAATGTTCTGTAGATTTCCATTGCCAAAGTAAACTCACTCAGAAATTATTAATCAAAACCCAACTTCCACAGTGACTAAAAACGCCCATTGGTCTTTTGAAAAACTTGACACCCAAAATATTACTAGGCTTATCAATGTTCTTAATTAATGTGAATGTCTTAAATTGTCCACTAAAGAGGCACAGATTGGCTGACTGGATACAAAAAAAATCAGGCCAGATATCTGCTGCATACAAGAATGTCATCTTATCTTAAAGGATAAATATAGACTCAGAGTGAAAGGACGGACAACTATAATCCAGGCAAATAGAAAACAGAAAAAAGCAGGGGTTGCAATCTTATTTGCAGATACACTAGGCTTTAAACCAACAAAAGTAAGGAAAGACAAGGATGGTCACTTCATATTTGTTAAGGGAAACACTCAACATGATGAGATATCAACTATTAACATTCATGTGCCCAACCAAAATGCTTCTCAATTTATAAGCAAGACACTAG
>CAUYQV010019552.1:0-18441 GCA_963574575.1 Galagoides demidoff | reverse complement strand
TATCCCCCTGGGTAGAGTGCCATGGCATCACAGCTCATAGCAACCTCCAACTCCTGGGCTCAAGCGAGTCTCCTGCCTCTGCCTCCCAAGTAGCTGGGACCACAGGCGCCCGCCACAACGCCCGGCCATTTTTTTTTTTTGGTTGCAGCCGTCATTGTTGTTTGGCGGGCCCGGGCTGGGGATTCGAACCCGCCACCTTAGGTGTACGTGGCTGGCGCCTTAGCCGATTGAGCCACAGGTGCTGAGCCCTGACTCCATTTCTCATTCACTGTGGGAGCCTGGACAGTTACTTCACCCCTCTAATCTTTTCCCCAGCTATAGCGCGGGGAGATTCATTGATTCTACCTCATGGGATTGTTGTAAGGATTACATCAGCTGGTTTGGGAGGCATTCCATGAGCTGTGAGTGGCATTCGATGTTGTGGCTACCATTGGAGACCCCAACTTTGCCTTACCTGGGCATTGCCTTCTTTTGCAGGGACAGCTGGGGAGGCAAGTAGGGAGGACTCATTGGCCAATGGGAAGAGAGGCAGGATCTGACCAGCTGACTGGAGCTGTGCTCCTCTATCCACAGGCTCTACGAGAAGCTTCAGTCCTGATCTTTGCCAACAAGCAAGACAGGAAGGACTCCATGAGTACTGGGGAGATCTCCCGATTACTTACTCTCAGTGCCATCAAAGACCACCCATGGCATATACAAGGGTGCTGTGCTCTTACTGGGGAAGGGTAAGTGGCTGCCCCACCTAAACCTCCAGGACCCCGCCCAACCAGTGGATGATTGCCCATCAATACCCTTCTCCTGACTTTCTCCTATCAGAATCTGGCTCACAGTGGGCTCCTGGACCTAGTCAGTTGAGCACCTCCCCACAGTTGAGATGTTGTGGGTTAAGTGGAGAGCGAGACAGTGTCCCTGCTCTCAAGGGGCTTATCCTAGTGGAGAGAGAGGTAACCCTCCACCTAGACACAATACTTTTAGGTACTGAGAAGTGGTAAGAAGAAAGTTAAATTGGATTACAATGATAGAGGGGGCAGGGCAGGAATGGGCTCTCCCAGGAGGTGACTTTTAAGCTAAGACCTAATGAAGAGGAGACAGCCATGGGAAGACCCAGAGAACAACTCTCTCTTTGAGTTTTCTTATCTGTAAGATAAGTCTTCTTCCTATTGTTTCTGTGGAGAATAAATAACACCATTCATCTAATAAATTTTTTTTTTTTTGTGGGGAGGGGGACAGAGTCTTACTTTGTTCCTCAGCCTGGAGGGTAGTGATGTCATCATAGCTCACAGCAACCTCAAACCCCTAGGCGCAAGTGAACCTTGTACTTTAACGTCCTAAGTGGGACTGCGGGCCTCTGCCACCATGCCTGGATAATTTTTCTATTTTTTATAGAGATGGGGTCTTGTTCTTGCTCAGGCTGGTCTTGAACTCCTAAGCTCAAATAATCCTCCCACCTCAGCCTCCAAGAGTGCTAAGATTATAGGTGTGAGCCAACTGTGCCCAGCCAACCTAACAAATTTTTATTGAGTACCTACTTTGTGCCAGATTTTGTTCTGGGGCTTGGAAAAACAAAAATCCCTGCCCTTGGCTTGATGTCTATAGCTCAAGCAGCTAAGGCACCAGCCACTACACCAGAGCTGGCAGGTTCGAATCCAGCCTGGGCCTGTCAAACAACAATGACAACTACAACTGAAAATAGCTGGGTGTTGTGGCAGGCACCTGTGGTCCTGCTACTTCGGAGGCTGAGGCAAGAGAATTGCTTAAGCCCAGGAGTTGAAGGTTGCTGTGAGCTATGATGCTACAGTACTCTACCCAGGGTGACAGCTTGAGGCTCTGTCTCAAAAAGAAAAAAAAAAAATCCCTCATGGAGCTTAGTTTCCAATGGGGGGAGACAGACAATAAGTCAGAAAAATACATATTAAGTTAAAAAGTGATAAATGCTAAGGGTGAAAAAAGAATGAGGAAGAGAGATTGCAAGTATGTGGAGGGAGTGCTGCAATTTTAGAAAAGGTATCTAGCCAAGGGATGCTGGGAAGGTAGCTGTTGAGTGAACACCTGAAGGATGGATGTAAAAGAGCCCAGCCATGTACCATAGAAGGGGTCTTATAGGGTGGCACCTGCGGCTTAAGGAGTAGGGCGCCAGCCCCATATACCAGAGGTGGTGGGTTCAAACCTGGCCCTGGTCAAAAAAATGCAAAAAAAAGAAAAGGTCTTGTATCAGGCCTGGAAAATTCTTTTTCCTTTTCTCTCTCAAGTGGAATAGTGGCAGGGTGGACACTCAAATCCCTTAGGAAGAAGGAGAGAATTTTGGCAAGTCAGCCCAAGGTACTGCACATTTCTGGCAGAGTCTTTGTTCCCCTTGGCTCAGGAGGCTGCCTTCCCCAACCCAAAGTCAGTTTAATTCAACCAGCATTTCGTAATGCTAAGGACGGTAGATCTCCAGGCTTCTGTCTTGGGGAAGCCCTCCTTGGCTCTTAAACCTCCAGAGGCCTCTGTACATCTCCTTCCTATCCTTTATCACTGTATGTAGTCATAGAATTGTTTGACCATTTGTTTACTGTCCATCTCCTCTGCTAGCCTGTCAGCCACCAAAGATGTGTCTACTTTTTTACTAGTAACCCCTGCTCTAGCACAGTACCTAATATGTAAAAGGCACTTGTGTCACTTTGTCTTTGTTTTTTTGAGATGGGTAGGGGTAGAGTGATGTAGCATCACAGCCCACAGCAACCTCCAATTCTTGGGCTTGAGTGATTCTCTTGCCTCAGCATCCCAAGTAGCTGGGACTGCAGGCTCCCTCCAAGATGCCCAACTTTTTTTTTTTTTTTTTTTTTTTTTGAGACAGAGCCTCAAGCTGTCACCCTGGGAAGAGTACCATAGCATCACAGCTTACAGCAACCTCCAATTCCTGGGCTGAAGCGATTCTCCTGCCTCAGGCTCCCAAGTAGCTGGGACCACAGGTGCCCGCCACAACGCCGGGATATTTTGGTTGCAGCCGTCATTGTTGTTTGGCGGTCTGGGCTGGATTCGAACCCACCAGCTTAGGTGTATGTGGCTGATGTCTTAGCCAGTTGAGCCATAGGCGCCTAGCCAACAACTTTTTTTTTTTTTGAGACGGAGCCTCAAACTATCTCCCTGGGTAGAGTGCCATGGCATCACAGCTCATAGCAACCTCCAACTCCTGGGCTCAAGCGAGTCTCCTGCCTCTGCCTCCCAAGTAGCTGGGACCACAGGCGCCCACCTCAATGCTTGGCCATTTTTTGGTTGCAGGCACCATTGTTGTTTGGCGGGCCGGGCTGGGGATTCGAACCTGCCACCTTAGGTGTACGTGGCTGGCGCCTTAGCCGATTGAGCCACAGGCACCGAGCCGACAACTATTTTTTTGATTATAGTTGTCATTGTTGTTTGGCAGACTGGGACTGGATTCTAACCCCCCAACTCTGGATATGTGGATGGTGCCTTAGCTGCTTGAGCTACAGGCGCCTTAGCCGCTTGAGCTACAGGCGCCTTAGCCGCTTGAGCTACAGGCGCCGAGCCCACTTTGTCTTTGTTGACTGAATGACTGGCTATAACTTTGGTACACCCTCCACTCTTTCTTCCAGGCAGGGGCTGCGGGCTTGAAGGACCATCCTTTTGGGATATACTGATTCTTTCTATTACTCCCTCCCTGCAGGCTGCCTGCTGGTCTCCAGTGGATGCAATCTCGGGTCACAGCTAACTGATGTCCCAGCCTGAGGCCAATGAGAAACATTGGGGGTGGTTAACATGGGTGGGAAACCCAAGTGGCTATTTATTACTTTTTTATGATTCTCTGGTGGGAGCAGGGACAGATGTGGATAATGAGATTGCCATCGTCTGCCCTGAGGATCAGGACTGTACACCTTGCATGGTTGCAGGCAGGACAGCAGAAAAATCTTTCCTCTACTCCATGGCTGCTACAAGTGCCTCTCCCAGAGGCACTAGGGAAACTGTTAGATGTGGTAGAGCCTCTTCCTCTCCTCTGCCCTAAGCCCTCTGCAGGAAAATGTGTGTTTGTGTGTGTGGGCACAGTAAGAGACCCCTGGAATTGCTCCTTATTCCCTTCCCCTCCCCCCAGCATTCTGGCCCATTAGCTATTTTTGTCTGATACTCTGTGGGCAAAGGAGATCCCAGGGGGCAGAAATGGGTGGGCTCAGGAGGAGGAGGGCTCAGTCAAACAATGGAAGGGGAGAGGGAAGAGGATAGGATGTCCCAGATGGAGACCTCCATTGGACACTGGACACCAGGAGTCTCACTCCTTCCTCGCCTTCCTGTTCCCTCAGAAATGCTGACTCTGACCATAGTTTTTGGATTTTAACCCTCTCCATGGTACCCTTTCACTTTCCAGTGTCTTGCCAATGTGACTCCCATTCCTCCCAACTATCCCAAGATCTTACAAGATCTGCTTATTTTGTCTTTGTGTAAAAATTGAAAAATATATATTGTAATAGAATTTTTATAAAGGTATAATAAATCACTGAACACTGTTCATCTCTGATTTCTGCCTGCCCATTCTCCCTGTTCCTCAAACTGGCTTTTTGTTTTATTTAATAAAATATTATTAAAAATTTATTATGCATTATTATTATTATTTTAGAGACAGAGTCTCACTTTGTCACCCTCGGTAGAGCACTGTGGCGTCACAGCTCACAGCAACCTTCAACTCCTGGGCTTAGGCGATTCTCTTGCCTCAGCCTCCTGAGTAGCTGGGACTACAGGCGTCCGCCACAACGCCCAGCTATTTTTTTGTTGCAGTTTGGCCAGGGCGGGCTTCAACCCACCACCCTCTGTACATGGGGCCGGCTCCCTACTCACTGAGCCACAGGCACCGCCCCTGTATTTTATTTTTTATTTCTTTTTTTTTTTTTTTTTCCAAAGAAATGGCGTGGAAAGTTGCCTCAAGGGCCATCTGGCCAGGAGACTGGCTTCTTGGTTCTGGTTGTAGGGCACTTGTACCTAGCCAGGGGGAGCAGGAGCTCTTGGTTCTGCCTGGGCATAGGGGAGGGAGAGGTTTGATAATGAGTCAAGGGAAAAAAAGGAGGGACCCTCGGGGTAGGAAAAGACCTGGAGTCCTATCTATAGAAGTAGAGACGGGAGGGAGACTTATGCTGCCCATAGTATACAGGAAGCAGGGCTGTTACCCTAAAACACCTGGGATGGTCCTGCGAACAGGGAGATTCTTCTTTCCCCAAACCAGGCCATGGACACTTGGGGGAAAGTATGTGCGCGAGATCTTAATTATGTAGTTTTTGTGAGGCAGGACTGTGGGGAAAGAACTCAAAAAGTTTAGTTATCCTCATCCTGTTCTTTCTATTGGTCTGTCCCAAGCAGCCTACAGACCAAAACTGTAAAAGGAAGGTGGAGAATACTATACCCTTATTCTCCTTAAATTTATTCTAATGAGAAGCAGAAGTATGAAGGGGGTATAGCTCAGTGGTAGAGCATTTGACTGCAGATCAAGAGGTCCCCGGTTCAAATCCGGGTGCCCCCTCTCCGGACGTGGTCTTTCCATATTTTGGTAGTCCTCAATAGTTCTCCAGTCAACAGAAGAATATGGATCCTCGAGCCCAGCCACCATTTTTCTTTTGCAGGCAGTAAAGATGGAGTCCTGGGCTCTGCGAGTGGCCTGTCCTGTATGTATGTCCAAGGTTTGAATGCAGTGCAAATGAGAGCGCGGAGCTCCGGGCTGGCCTATGTAGGACAGTGCAAATGGCTCTCTCCTGTAACAATAGGGCGGAGGCAGGCACACCCCCCAGTCTGCCTGGCCAAGGGCCACCACGGCTCTTCCAGGGGAGGAGGAGGCTGAGTTTCTAAGGGCAGTGGAGAAGAAAGCTCTGTAGAAGCCGCGCGAACATATGCCAGAGAGAAAGAGGCACCCAGAAGCAGTAAGGGGGCTCCAACAGGGAAGGAAGAGTGGGATCCCAGCCTAGAGGAACAACCCCGAAGTGAAGGATCTGAAAGCCTCTCCAGAGACCTTCCCTTCCACACAATCAGATTACCTTTTCTTTTTACACCATCAGTAGAAATCTTAGTTCAGAACTTCAGGAAACAACTGCTTCCAAGTGAGTAATCTGGGATTTATACAGAGGATGCAAAAAAAATGTATACACGTTTAAGCAAAGGAAAAACTGTATTAAAATTGTAATACTCAGTATATACCAGTAACATTTGTTATCTTCTATATTATATATTGTATCTCTTGTAATTGCAGAAGTCAAATGTGACTTGATACAATTTTAATAGTTTTTTTATTTCTTACAATTTGTGTATATTATTTTGGTTCCCTCTGTATTATTTCTAGCTAAAAAACACCAAACCCCACTTCTTCCGTCTTTTTAAAGTTTTGCCAGGGCGCCTGCGCAGCAGTTACAATAAGAGACCGTCTGAGGACCAGTGACCAGCAGAGGGGGTATAGCTCAGTGGTAGAGCATTTGACTGCAGATCAAGAGGTCCCCGGTTCAAATCCGGGTGCCCCCTCCCATGTGTTTTTTCAAAGTTCTTAAGAGAATTACTTGAAATCTGTTTGTTTTCTCCCACTTGCGTTAACACGTCTTTCACCATCTCCACCATTTTCTTTCTGCGTAGACGAAGGGTGGTTAGAGAATGCAAAGAACTAGAGAATTCTAGATCTGCCCCTTTCAAAATGGGGTCCTGGGACCAATACTATATTCTTGGTACGTATTAGAAATGTTTCTTCAGCCACATCCTAGACCCACTGCGTTAGAAATTTAGGGCTGGATTCCACAAATCTGTTTTAATAAGCCTTCTTTAATCTGCTTCTAATGTACACTTAAATTCTAGAGGCTTACATTAATTTTTTTTGCATATCATTTGCTTTTATTGCCAAGTTTTTGTTTCAGTCCGAGCTCTTACAGGGGATTTTACAGTACAGACCACGGGTACCCCAGATGAAGAAATGTACTAAGATACCGGGGCGGGAGCTGGAATTCTGTCCTAAGACTTCTCAGGAGGTCGGAGATAACCTGGGCAGATCAGGAAAAGTGAGGGAAATAGCGAAACACCCGGGTTGTGGCTCGTCACGTGGCCACATGAGGGCAGCAAGAAGCTGCAGCTAGAAGCGACAGGCTATCTCATCCTGTCTGAGTCAGCCAAGTTGGGATTTAAATTAGACCTCAGGAAGAACTTACAAATAGGCCCTGCTTTGTCCCATAGTAAGAGAATAGAGGGGTTAGTGTTGGAGGAGGTCGACTCTGGGACCCTGGGTTCTGAGGAAGGAAGAACCTGGCATTCTAAACAATTAGAGAGCCGTTAGCTATTTCCTTTCTTAGTTCCTCTTTCTGATCTCAGTGCCAGGGAACCCATTTTTTTCCAGCCCACACAGTGCTTTCTCCTGTCCCCATTCTTATCTCTCTTCTGGAGAATTTCCCCGTTGGTGCACAGCATTCACACTCTTCCTCTGGGCTACTTTCCAGTTCCTAGGCCCCAGCTCCTAGAAGCCAGGGTACCCCTTTATCCCCACTCCTACACCCAGCGTCCCAGCTCCTTGCTGTCATGCGAAATAGGTCAGGGAAGGGAAGTGGCACCTCAGTGTCCTGACCTGATTCCCTGCTGTCTATTAAATTTCCTAAATTGTGGGTATTTTTATTCTGTCCTGAAAGAAAAAAGATAATCTATCCCCAGAGCCTGTTGTAAGGTGTGGCAGGTGGAGTGAGCAGTTTCCTTGCTCCAGGGTTGGCTTTGAAGATTGGCTGGGTCTGGCCTTGAGCAGGCCTGGAGTCCCCAGAGAGAAGAATGGCCTCGGATACCTTCTTGGGGTGGGGGGTCGTCCAGGCTATTGCAGAGTAGGGGCGAACCAGGTCCCCTCCACTCCTATGACTGCTGGTGCTGGAAATGGGGAGTGGAGGAAGAAAGAGAGGAGGAGCCTGGGATGTGGTGGAGAAGCTGGGGGTCTTTGCTGCAGGTGTAGATTCCAGGGGGTAGGGGACAAAGCATTAGAAGCCCATAGAACTCTGAGAAAAACTCAGAAAGTCACAGAGCCTGGAGGGCTGTGGGTGGGAATGGCTGGAGTCCATGGCCCAGTGAGGGGTCGCCTGTCCCTTCTGGGGTCCGGCCCCTCGGGCCTGCTCTCTGCGGCTCTCCTGTGGGAGCAGAGGAGGGGAAGGGGCAGAGGGCTGCTGACGTTCTCAAGGCGTCCTCCCAGCCGGAGGGGCCAGTGCCCTGTCACCCTCCTCCGCCCCTCTCCTGGGGAGCGCCCTCCGGGGCCCCCGCGGCGCCGCGCCCCCCCCCCCCCGCCCCGCCCCACGCTCCCGGGCTCCTGGAGGCCGCAGCCGCCCGCGCTCCCGCCGCTCCGCCCGCTCGCCCGGCTCCGCGCTCCGCCGCCTGTTCGCCGCCCACCCCTCCGCCTGCCCGCCCCGGGACCGCGCTGCTGGAGCCGGGCCCTCCCTCGCCAGGCCGGGGCATCGAGCGGGACGGGGATGGGTCCTGGCCCCACCATGCAAGGCGAGCTCTGGCTCCTTGTGCTGGTGCTCAGGGTGGCTGCCGGGGCGGTGAGCCCCCAGCCCGGAGCAGGTAGGACTGGCCGGAGTTGGCCTGAGTGGGACAGGGTGCGGGGAGGAGCACGCAGGTGAGGGCATGGGCATGTACCGACCGGTGGGCGCTGTCCCTGAGAGGGTATTGTCCGCGGGAGGATAGGAGCTCTGTGGGCTGAGGGCAGGCGGACAGGGACCCTACTTTCCCCCACATGTCGGATGGTGGACTGAGGGTGGTGGCATTAGACACCGATGCTCGGACCTCTCCTTCCCTCCTGGAAGAACAGCGAAGGGACCCCAGGAGAGACAGCTTTTATGAGGCAGTGGTCTCTGACCCCAAAGGGGACAGTGGAAGAGTCATAGGGACCCCTGGTCACCCCAGGCAAGGCTGAATTCTGTTGAGCCTTGTCAGGCTACTGCCCTAGATACACCTTCTTTTTCTCTTCCCTGCTCCACCCCCAGCCTAACCCAGACTAGTTCTGAGTTGGATTTGGGGGCTAAGTGGGAGCAGCCAGGGGATGTCAGAGGCACGGAATATCTCTGGGCAAGGGCAGTAGCCATCTAACTCGCCTTCCTCTACCTGTTTGTAACCAGTAGAGAGGTGGTGGACCCAGGAAGAAGCACTTTGCTCTTCCCCTATACCCCAGCCTCAAGGGTCCCCTGTCACTCTTGCTCTGTTTTGTCCTGGTGGCCTTTGGCCTTCAGCTGCTCTGGTTCTAGATGAGTGGCAGGGTCCTACCTATCCCGCACATTTCTCTTCCCCCATACCAGTTCTCCAAAATCATCTCTCCCACTTGGAAGTCCTTTCTTAAATCTACCTGGAATCCTTCATGTTATAAAAGATATATCTATATCTATATCTATATCTATATCTATATATTTTTTTTGAGACAGAATCTCACTCTTGCCCCCTGAGTTGAGTGCTGTGGCGTCATAGCTCACAGCAACCTCAAGCTTTTGGGCTCAAGCAATTGTCCTGCCTCAGTTTTTCTATTTTTAGTAGAGATGGGCCTTGATCTTGCTCAGGCTAGTCTCAAATTCCTAAGCTCAAGCAAGCCATCCGCCTCCCAGAATGCTAGGAATACAGGCATGGGCCACTGCACTCGACCAGGAGGACTATTTTTGACACATGACCTAAGTTCTCTCTATGGACCTAGACTTTCTCTGGGGTTGGGGAGATGGATAATTTGCAGCCAAGCCCCTTGACAGAAATAACGAGGAAGATAGAGTTCTATGCCTCACTGGCACAGGTGCCCCTCAGATGGGACGGGGTAGTCAAGGAGGATGCTGTAGTTGAGCTGTTGTGTCTCAGGGGTGTGCTGGCCGTCAGTGACAACATCAGTGACAGTGCTCTTGACTTTAATGGTCACTGGAGCTGAGGCAGGCCTGGTGAGAAGAAGGGTGTGGAGTGGTGAATGAGGAAGGGTGGTAGAGGAAGGGTGCCAATGGTGGAGGTGTGGGCAGAGAGCAGTGGGAGCTGATGTGTGTCAAGAAAGGGCTGGTGGCTCGGCGCCTGTGGCTCAATCGGCTAAGGCGCCAGCCACGTACATCTGAGGTGGTGGGTTCGAATCCCCAGCCCGGGCCCACCAAACAACAATGATGGCTGCAACCAAAAAATGGCCAGGCGTTGTGGCGGACGCCTGTGGTCCCAGCTACTTGGGAGGCTGAGGCAGGAGACTCACTTGAGCCTAGGAGCTGGAGGTTGCTGTGAGCTGTGATGGCATGGCACTCTACCCAGGGGGATAGCTTGAGGCTCCGTCTCAAAAAAAAAAAAAAAAAAAAAACAAAGAAGGGGCTGGTGCAGAACCACCAGTTTTCTTTTCTTTTCTTTTTTTTTTTTTTTTTGAGACAGAGTCTCACTATGTCAACCTTGGTAGAGTGCCGTGGTGTCACAGCTCACAGCAACTTTAAACTCTTGGGCTTAAGCGATTCTCTTGCCTCAGCCTTCCAAGTAGCTGGGACTACAGGAGCCTGCCACAATGCCTGGCTATTTTTTTGTTGCAGTTGCTTTAGCTGGCCTAGGCCGGGTTGGAACCTGCCACCTTTGGTGTATGTGGCTGGTGCTGTAACCACTGGGCTTTGGGTGTGGATCCAGAACCACCAGCTTTCAGGGAGACCACACAGAGACTTGGCTTCTGTTCCTGCCATCTCGCTTGCTGTGTGACCTTAGGCAAATTACTTTCCTTCCCTGGGCCTGTTTCTGCACTTATAAAGTTAGACTGTTAGCAAAATCTTTCACTCTGGGTAGTGGAATTATGAGGGATTTTTTTCCTCTTTTATGATTGTCTTTCCTTTTCATATTTGTTATGATATGTAAAAGTAATTGATAATTCAGAAAAATCAATGTAAACATGAAGGAGTTGGACGGGTTAATTACTGAGATCCTTTGTAGCCCCAACCTGTCATGATCTTCTGAACTTGGGGAGTAACTGGGTTCACAAGGGAGGGATCGGAACTTCTGACTGGACTGGGTGAACCATGGAGAGGATTGGGGAAGTGGAATTAGGAGGGACTAAGGATGGACTGGGAGATGGTGGCCAGACCCAGGTCTGGCTGAGGGCTGTCTCTTCAGAGTCCGATTTGGGTAGTAAACAGTAGCGGAGACAGGCAGAGACTTGAATCACTTCTGTAAGTAGAGGGCACCCTGTCTTCTTGGTTTTGATGGAAGTTCAGCCAGGAGAAATGGACTGCAGCAGGAGAGATTGAGGTTAGACTTAAGGAAGCTGTGAGAAACTACAGGAAGCAGCTATTGACTCTCCAGTGCTCTTTTCACAGACAATGCTGGATTTGAGGGATAGTCTGTGTGGAGGCAGGAGGTATCTTCTAGGGAGGACATTTGTAGGAAGAGGCCCTTCTGGGGGATGGTTGGTAAGGAAGAACAACCTGGCTTTGATGGATGGTGGAGCCCTTGTGACCAGTGAAAGGGCAGCCAGGAGCAGGACCTGAACAGATACTTGCTTCCAGCCCCAGGGCTCTGGGTTCTCTGGGTTGTGTGTGTGTGGGAAGAGATCTCTCCTCCCTTGTGATGGATGGGCTTGTTTGGTAGAGCCTTGACATATCATCCATCTTTAAAACAGGAACATCGGGGAGATGCATGCCCATGGAATAGCCAGGCAGCAGGGGAGACCAGGCTGACAGACAGGAAGATGGCTTTGGGGTGCACAGCGGGGGCACTGAAGTTCTGGCCCAGATGGAACTAGAGGCTCCTACAACTGACACAGGGAGGAGAAAGCTGAAGGTGGTATCCTGGCCTCAGAACCTTGTGGGAGGCCAGGTCCTGTGCCAATTCCAGTTGAGGGACCCCGACAACTTGATCTTTTCTCTGAGGCTTGATTTCCCTTTCTATAAAATGGGGGGAGTGTTGGGCTAGATTGTCTCTAGGGCTTCATCTAGCCAAGATTCGGTTTCAAACTTCCACCTCACTCATCAGGGACTTCTCACAAACAGGCTGAAATTAAGACTTCTTGTGGTGGCCACCAGACAGGCCCTGTCTCCATCCTGCACATCTTTCTCTCTCCCCAGGCACATCCCTTAACCCACTCCAGACTGTCACCCCCCCCTTCTCAACTGGGTCTTCATTGGCTCAAGGGTCACCTCCTCAGAGAGGCACACCCAGATGGCTCTGTCCAGAGTAGCAACAACCCCCAGCCCTTCGATCAGTCTGATTTTCTTCACAACACTTACCACTACCTCACATTGCCTTATTTGTATGTGTTTCTATGAGAAAGATCAGAATCTTCCTGGGCACAGGGACTGTGTTAGCCTGTTCATCTCCCTAGCACCCAGCATAGTGCCCAGGCACACAGTGAGTCTCAGTAAATATGTATTGAACGAGTAAGTGAGCAAGTGAATCAGGGGTGGTCACAGACCCCAGACTCTCGCATCAGGGGAAACCTGTACAATGCTGAGCTCTTCTTTTCGCTCCTTCTCTCCTCGTGTCTCCTCCCCTCTTCCCTTCCCCCTTTGCTACCTAGCAGTCCTCTGCCACTTCCTTATGCCTCCCTCCCTCTCCCCAGGGAAGGGTCCTCAGTTGGTGCCTACTTACCAGAAGGAGGGGAGCAGGTACAGTTGGGGGTTTTGTAACTAGGAGGCAGGATTTCAGCTTAGCCTTCCCCAGGCCCCTTGGAGAGTCAGTCGTCCCATGAAACCCAAGGAAGGCAGAAGGACTTCTCTGGGTTTTCTATGTATGTTATTTTGCTAAAAACCCCAAACCACCTGCCAAGTATAGATTTTAACATCCCCATTTTACAGATGAGGAAACTGAGGCTTAGAGAGATTGTGTAACTTGTCCAGCATCACAGTCAGTAAGTGGTAGATTTGGGGTTTGACCTTGAGCTTGTCTGATGCCAAACCTGTGCCCTTTTGTTGCTGTGAAATTACAATAAATATTTCCAGAAGAGACAAGAGCTCTCAATTCCATGTATCTCAGTATTGGGGACATTTAAAGATGCTTGCCACCTTTCCCTTGCCTTCTGCCCCACCCTCCCTTCCTCCTGTCCAGTCCATATGTGCTTACTGAACAGGTACTCTGTCAGGCACCCAGAGCTTTGGGGTACACTGTCAACAAGTGGTAATATGTGGGATCTCAGCCAGGATGGTGCATCTAGCATTTGGGGTGAGGGAGAGAGGTGTCAGAGGGGTCTCTGGGAAAAAGTGACACTTGTGAGATTTGAAGGATGAGCAAGAACTCATCAGAAGAAAGGTTGATTTATGGAACAGAATGGTCCTGGCTGAGAAATCTGCCATGTGTGAAGCCCCATGGCTGGGTCTGGAGAGGACTTTAGGGAGTCTTGACGCTGGAGGAGTGACTAAGGAACCTGGCCACAAAGGGCCTTGAATCAGTTGGAAGGATGTAGTAAGCGGGAAGCATGAGAGAGAAAAATCAAGTTTGTCCTCTAGATGGCTTGTTCTAGCTAAAGTGTGGGAGACTAGCTCTAGGACACTGAGAGGAGAGGCTGCAGTAACTGCCAGGAAAGAGGCTGTAGTGGCCTGGATGGTGTGGTGGCTGTGGGTCAGCCTGTGGGGTGGCACAGGCCTCCTGAACCTGGAGCAGGACAGTACCAGGTGAGGGAACACAGTCTCCCAAGGCAGGTCCCAGGTTGAGACCCAATGGCTTCTAGGCCAGGCCCCTTGGGGAACCCAGCCACATGCCAGTCCTGGCCTGGGGCTGCCCCTGCACCTTAGGAAATGGCTGGGGGCTGTCGATCACTTCTGTGCACACTTTCTGTGCTTCTGAGCAGACCCTGGAGCCAAACTACCTGAGTTCAAATCCTATCATAGATTAATTCTGTGACTTTGGGAGGCTCCTTAATGTCTTTGTGCCTCTGTTTCCTCATTTGTAAAATAGGTCTGAAACTAGTACCTATCTTATGGAGTTATTGTGGGGATTTAACGAGTTAATGTATTTAAAGCACTTGGATAGTGCCAGCACAGGGTCACGTCCTTGAAAGTTAGCTATCATTTTATCACTACTATTATTATTGTCACATCCTATTAGACTGCATGCTACTTGGGGCCACAGATGAATGAATAAATGAATGAGCAGCTTGTGTCCTGGAAGCTTCTTGCCAACACACATGCACAGTTTCTCTCACATGCTTAGCCATGGAATGGGTGCCAGGAATATAAAGCTCTCCAGGGGAAGGCAGGAAGTGGGACAGGAGTGACCAAGGATTGGGCAAGTAGGTGTAGAACGCAGGGGCGGTCCAAGGCTGCCCAGCAAGTCTTTGTGGGTGTGTACATGCACGTGGGCCCCTACACACGCACGTGAGCAACCCCCTGTGAGCTGAGGGGGTGATGTTCCATCCCAGCCAACTGGGAGGAGGGAGGGTGGCTGGGAGACAGCTGTGGATGGGTTGGGAGAACCTCCCTCTCTACCCCTTGTACTGCCCTCTTTCATGGACTGCCTTTGCCTCTGGCCCTTCTATTTATTAATATAAAGCCTCATTTATGTCTCTCACTTGTTCCCAGTGGTGGCCTGTACCCCAGGCATGATCGCCATCTCCATTTTAGCAATGAGGATGCTGAGGCTTGGAGAAGTAAACTGGTGGGACTGATGTCCCACAGCTTGTGGGTATCAGGGCTGGGTGGAGAGGTAAGCCCGGTGTCTCTTCCCTGAGTGCTGCAGTGGGGGGCCCCTCCCTGCCTCAGGGCTCCACCCTCTGGCACCCTGCTCTGCAGAGCCTTACCATCCCTCTGGGGGCCATCTGAGCTCCTCTGCTTGTTGAGTACACACTCCTTTCCTATTCTGGCTCCTGCCCAGACCCCAGGGCTGCTTGCAGAGGACCCAGAGAGCTGGGCAGAGCAGCCTAGCACAAACAGTTCTGTCTCCTGAGGAGCTACAGGCTCCACCCGAGAGAGGTAGGACAGCCCTGGGTTGGGCCTGGGCAGTGGGCAGGCTGCCTTCTCAGCACTAGACTCAGGTCCATCTGTGGACAGCCAGTGGTCAACTTCGGGAAGGGATAGGGGCTGCCCTTCTGCCCATATTCTCCAGGAGCATCTGGTTGTGATTAGGGGCAGAGAAGTGGGGGCCGGCAAGGGTCCAGTAGGTACCAGCAGCCAAGAATGACTTAATTGGATAAAACAGCTAATGACAAACCAGAGCCCCACAGCAGAGCCCTGGCCTCATCCCCAGTCCTGATCCTGGCCAAGCCTTGTCTCAACCTCTGTCCTTGCTGGCTCCTAAGAGTTAGTCTCAACATTGTGTCCTCAATTATGTAGTGATTGAAAACCTGCTGTTTGCCAGGCACTCTAAACAAGATGGTGGGGAGAGGGTCCTGGGGGATCTCAAGTTTCCCAAGGAGATGATGGTACATAGTCACACCAGTGGGTGCTCCAGAAAATAAGAGCTACATGCAGGAGCTCTGGGGAGCAGGATGCAGGCACAGGTTTGAAAGGGGGATTTGACACAGTGTGGGTCTGAAATTGATGAAAGTTATAGCTGGGGAATATCAGATCTACCCATCTGATAGTCTGTGTTCCATAGTAGGTATGACAAATGGAACAACAATATAAGGCACACATTTGGGGGCACAAATCTCTCTTATATAGAAAAGAGTGGTTTTGTGTCATTTACAATGAATGTAACAAGCTAGAGAGAACTGGAGAGAACTTGGAGCCTAGGAATGGCTGCTAAATGGCCTGTGTTTTCCAATTCTATGCCCATGGTAGACATTGCTAATTGATCTTGATACTCTTTCTTGCTAAACACAAGTGGAGCCTCAGAATTCTCAATTAAAGTGCCTTGGTTCACTTGGGGAGGCTGAGGCAGGTAGATTGCTTGAGCGCAGGAGTTTGAGACCACCCTGAGCAAAAGCTCCCATTTCTACTAAAAACAGAAAAATTAGCCAGATGTTGTACTGGGCGCCTGTAGTCTCAGCTACTGGGGAAGCTGAGGCAAGAGGATCACTTAAGCCCAAGACTTTGAGGTTGCTGTGAGCTATGATGATGTCATGGCATTCTACCTAGGACAACAGAGTGAGACTCTGTCTTCAAAAAAAAAAAGAAAGAAAGTGCTACTGGCTGTCACTAATCAATTGGAGATGGCATTTGAGATAAAACCTATTTGCTATCCTAGATGGTATCTAGGTAATGTAGTGATAGGACTAAAACAGTGGGTCAATGGGTGGGGGAGGGGAGGTTTTGTTCTCAGGGGATAACTGGCAATGTTTGGAGACATTTCTGGTTGTCACAACCTGGTGGGGACTCAGGGGGAGAGGTGTTATTGGCATCTAGTGGGTAGAGGCCAAGATGCTGGTAAATATCTTATGTGTACTGGGATAGCACCTCTCTCCCTACCCTTAGCAAAAGAATTATCCAGTCAAACCAACAACTCAATTTAAAAATGAGCAACAGGGGTGGCACCTATGGCTCAAGGAGTAGGGCTCCAGCCCCATATGCCGAAGGTGGCGGGTTCAAACCCAGCCTTGGCCAAAAACTGCAAAAAAAAAAAAAAATTTCTTTGGGCAGCGCCTGTGGCTCAGTAAGTAGGGCACTGGCCCCATATACCAAGGGTGGTGGGTTCAAACCTGGCCCTGGCCGAACTGCAACAAAAAAATAGCTGGGTGGTGGGTTCAAACCCAGCCCTGGCCAAAAACTGCAAAAAGAAAAAGAAAAAAATAGCTGGGCGTTATGATGGGTGCCTGTAATCCCAGCTACTCTGGAGGCTGAGGCAAGAGAATCATCTAAACCCAGGAGTTGGAGGTTGCTGTGAGCTGTGTGATGCCACGGCACTCTACCGAGGGTGACAAAGTGAGACTCTGTCTCTACAAAAAAAAAAAAAATGAGCAAAAAGACTTAAGTAGAGATTTCTCCAAAGAAGATATACAAATGGCCAAAAAGCACCCGAAAAGATGCTCAACATCACAATCATTAGGGAAATGCCAATCAAAACTATAGTTAGGCTGGGTGTGGTGGCTCACACCTATAATTCCAGTGTACTTTGGGATGCTGAGATGGAAGAATCACTTTGAACCCAGGAATTAGAATTCAAAGTGAGCTATGATGATGCCACTGCACTCTCGCCTGGGCAACAAAGGGAGATTCTGTCTCAAAAAACAAAAATAATAAACAAAAACTATAATGACATACTACCCCATACCCATCAGGATGGCTATTATTTAAAAAAAACAACAACAGAAAATAACAAGTATTGGTAAGAATGTGGAAAGATTAGAAGCCTTGTGCAATGCTGGTGGGGAATGTAAATGGTACAGCCATTTTCCATGGAAAACAGTATGACAGTTCCTCAAAAAATTAAAAATAGAATTACCAGGCTTGGTATGGTGGCTCATACTTGTAATTCTAGCACTCTTGGAGGCTAAGGTGGGTGGATTGCTTGAGTTTAGTAGTTCAAGATCAGTTTGAGCATGAGCAAGACCCTAGCTCTACTGAAAACAGAAAAACTAGCCAGGCATTGCGGTAGGCACCTGTAGTCCCAGCTACTCAGGAGGCTGAGGCAGGAGGATTGATTTCTCAAGCCCAAGAGTTTGAGGTTGCTAGAGTTATGATGCTCTAGCACTCTACCCAGGGTGACAGAGTTAACAGTGAGACTCTTTCTCAAAAAAAAAAAAGAATTATTAAATGATCCAGCAGTTCCACTTATGGGTGGGAAGCAGGGTCTCAAAATTATTCAAAGCAGGTCTCAAAGAGATATTTGTACATCCACACAATAGCTAAAACATGGAAGCAAGCTAATGAATAGGTAAGGAAAATGTAGTATATTTTGGATGGAAATATTAATTGACCTTAAGCAGGAAGTCAGTTCTGCCATTTGCTACAACATGGATGAACCTCGACTTCGTTACTTTCACCAAGTGAAAGAAGCCAATCATAAAAAGACAAATATAGTATGATTCTATTTATATGAGCTACTTACAGTAGTCAAATCATAGAGACAGAAAATAGAATGGTGGTTGCCAGGGACAGTGGGGAATGGGAATTTATTGTTTGAAGGGTATAGAGTTTTAGTTTTACAAGGTGGAAAGAGTTGCAGAGTTGGATGTTGGTAATGGTTGCACAATATTAGGGATGTATTTAATGTTATTGAACTGAACACTTAAACATGATTGAGATAGTAAATGTTATGTGTGGTTTTTTTTTTTTTTTTTTTTTTTTTGTGACAGATCCGCAAGCAGGACCCCTGGGTAGAGGGATGTGGCATAACAGCTCACAGCAACTCCAACTCCTGGGCTCAAGTGAGTCTCCTGCCTCTGCCTCCCAAGTAGATGAGACCACAGGCGCCCGCCACAACACCCGGCCATTTTTTGGTTGCAGCCATCATTGTTGTTCGGCGGGCCCGGGCTGGGGATTCGAACCCGCCACCTTAGGTGTGCGTGGCTGGCGCCTTAGCTGATTGAGCCACAGGCGCCGAGCCTGATTGGAGTGTTTATTCCATTTTTGTTTAATGTAATTACTGATAAGATAGGATTTATGTCTGCCAATT
>CAUYQV010019549.1:0-20329 GCA_963574575.1 Galagoides demidoff | reverse complement strand
CTATGGATTCTGGTTATTAAACCTTTGTCGGAAGCATAACCTGCAAATATTTTCTCCCATTCTGAGGGCTGTCTGCATGCCCTACTTACTGTGCTCTTGGCTGTGCAAAAGCTCTTTAGTTTAATCAGGTCCCAATAGTGTATTTTTGATGTTGCTTCGATCATTCTCTGTATTCTTTACTGGCTCTATGGACTCTTCAAAATGCGTCATCAAGAGGAAGAACTTTCTAGAATCATTTCTCTGCCTGAAGGTAGGGACTGCTCACACCTGCTTCTTTCTGCCTTTCAGAGGACATAATAGAAGCAGACCCAGCAGAAGATGAATCACATGTTGCTCCCTCTGATCCCGACGTGGTCACATATTCCCAAATTATCTGGCGCCACAGTGGAGCATAATGATACTTTTGAAAAAATATATGAATTTAGATACAAGTTTGTAACACCGAGTAGTCCTTTTCTTTCTTGCTTACCAGGGAGAACTCTTTGAAAAGGTTGTAGACTGAAGGAGAAGACATAAGAGAAAGGTCCAGAGTTCATGAGGCTACATGAACTCTGCTATCTGAGATCTCAGGTGATTAGATAAAAGGTACAAGAGCAGAATCCATGGAATATAACTCACCCAGCTCACTCTACCAGAGAATAATGTTTCTCCATGGTATCTAGCCCCACCCCCATCCCCACTACCACCCCCACACTCTTCTAGGCTGAAGACTGTAACTTATTTTTCTTTGTGCCTTACCACCTAGCAGAGTATGTTATAACCTGGGCTGTACGACACCCTGTACCCCCATTCCCTTTTCACTTCACTTGGCAATTAGAGAGGGACAATAATGCAGAGAAAATGGATTTTAATAAATAAAATTATTCTTAAGAAATAAATATAAGTTCAATAACAGATCAGAAGCTATTTATCTCTTTAAGAATAGGTTTAAAATTAAATGGAGTGTACAGACTATATTATATATTCATTTGGAAAGCGACAACCTGGATTTATTGGTCTTATGTAACTCAATTTTTTTTTTTAAGTGGAAGAGCACTTTCAGAGTTACTAACTATATTACTTAGATAATAATAGGAGTTTGCTAAGGTTTGAGTCTGGGCCATGATCCTCAATTCTCTGATTAGTAATATTGGTGGCCCCCTGTTGGGCCCCTTCTTTATCACCAAGAACATATAAATAAATAACAGTGCTAAGTAGCTACCTTTCTGATGTTGCTATGCCCCTAAAAGGAAAAGGAAGCTCTGGTCCTTCCACTAGGCAGCCAGAGCTAGAGCGTTTTCCATTTTCTTTAAACTCATCAATTTATAAACACCATGAAAACTCTCTGAGTTTATCTAGTAGTGGGTGCACAAAGGGCGACCATGGAAGAATGGGAACAATTTCACAAACACATGGAAAAATGTGCCTGATATTAGCCACGCCTTCAATACTGACGATGCAGTTTTTGAAACAGGCTTATAGGAATCATGGAATCGTCACAAGTGACAGGTGGGAGGGCCCATGAAATCTGTCTCATTCAGTCTACTTTATTTAAAGAGTCTAGCAGTCCAGGCTAACAGAGGTAAAGTGACTTACTTGGCCAAGGACATAGAAGGAATCAACAACAAAATCTGAATGAGCTGTGTATGATATAAACTGTCTGACAGAGGTCATGCCCTGTTGTTTATGTTCAGCTGACAATTCCGGGGATGGGTGGTGCTCCAGCTGCCACCCCAGCAAACCTACCTGTGGCCAAGACTTCATTCCCAGTACAGACCAAGCACTGCTGTCATGAGGGGGCTGGTGGTTAGGAAAATGGCCAGGGTTGTTCTTAGCTCTCTGGAGTCTCTAAAAGCCAGCTCCATATCGGAGCTGGAATTGGGCTGTGTGTGCAGGTCAACAGCTGGCAGCTAGCGGTGTGCTCGGAGGCCAGACCCTGGTCATGGCTAAGATCCTGATGTTTTGCCTTCAGATTATTTCACAAAAACTACTTATGCTCAGCAGAAGCACACGTCTGAAGAATACTGGGAGCAAAAGTGGTGGCAAAGGACGGGGAACTCAGGGTTCCTAATCAGGAGTCTGGAGCACCCAGAGACAGCAGTACAGATCCGAGTTAGGAGAGGCCTTCTCAGTGGACAAGCAGAGCCTGAGAAAGGAAAGTGCATGGTGTGAATTATGCTGATCAGCTAACCTGGTGGTTCTCCTTTGTGTACTCCAAGGTTCTTTTAATTTTCAGAAGGTAGAGGTGAGGGAAGGCATCACTGGAATTTTGAAGTGCAAACAGGTCCACCCTCTGAAAGGTGAGTGATACTAGGATGGGTCAGTACATGATATTAGCTATCAGGAGAAAGAGCTGAGGACGCCATCTCTAGGGCATGGCTGGGGGAATGGGGAGCACCCTTATCTACTCAACACAACCAGACTTCGAGTCCCAGGGAGGAACCCTCCTGGCAATAGAGCAATGAAACCACTTTCAGAAAAGCTGCAAAGCAACGGTCAAATGATCAGAATATTAACTATGAAAGCTGCAATCCAGTGAGTTTGGATGAAGGAAAAGGTGTTAACCTAAGGCAGGTGGTCGGCATGGAATCCAGATTAAATAGCATGGAAAGTGCAAGATTCTGGCTGTATTGATCTGCTCTGGCCAAAAAGGACACAGGTTCAGTCCCTTGAAAAGTGTCCTGACAAGTGTGTGCGCGATGGTTTCACCATGGCCTCCCTCTGCTGTCTTCCATGATCACTCTGTTCCCTGCTATGAGTCCATCTCCGACCAGTACAATTCTGCTAAGTAATTCAACTCTGAGGGCTCAGGAGAGGGTGATGGGTGCAAAGACACATTCCACTTGGAGGCTGAGAGCATTTCAGTCACTGAAAAAACCTTTTTTTTTGGTTACAAATTAATACATCTAGAGATGACTACATATTTCATCTTAATTTTGGTTAGGCTATGCCAAAGTTTATTAAATACTAAAAAAAGTTGAGTTTATGTACCTGAAAGCTAAGACTCATATTCTTTGACATGGTGACCCCACTGGAGGATTTTCACTTGAAGTCCAAATGGCCCCTTTCTAAGGTGTGGGACACGTTTCTAGGGCATGGAGACACAGCTCATTCCCTGAGAAGGCCACCCCTTTCACTTCTGATGCCAGTCATATTAATTTACTTTCGAGCCAGGCAGATTCCTGAGAAACAGCAGCCACCTCAGCCACTGCACTAGTGGTTCTCCACTGGAAGTTTGGCACCAACTGCGAGTGGGCCACAGAAGGGTGATAAGCTCCAGTTCCTTCTGACACTTGGGGAGCCCCTGGGCCACGAGGTTGCATAGACTACTTAAGGTTTTGCTTTTGACTTAAATAATTTCAACTGATTTTGATAAAAATGGGAACCTCAACTTGATCAGAAACTTGAATTGGAAATTATCTATTATTTTATTTAATACACATAGGAAAGGTAATTATTCATTAATTTAATTGGTTAGGGATCTTTCCTCTTCCCAAAACACAGGATTTAAAAGGGAAAAAAATAAGCTTTAGTGATGGTTTTTGGTTGTCATCAGTTACCACACTGTATTCTCCTACTTAAGACAATACTGTGTCTAATGATTCAGAAATAGAACAGTGTGCCCTTGGGAGAAAAAAGTAGAAGGAGGAGAAAAAGAGAGACTGTACTTGCTGAATGCCTGTTATGTGCCATAGAATATGCCACTGACTTTCATATGCATCGTCTTATTGAATGTCAATATCAACTCTGTTCAAACAATATTATTATTTAGGTCCGGAGAGGTTAAGTGATTTGACTGAAGTCACTCAGCTGCCAAGTGGCAGAGCTGGGCTTTTGGGTGAAATCCACCTGACCTCAAAGTTGGAGGGATTTCTATTCTTGTATATTGCTTTTAAAAGACAGTCGGGTGGAACAAAACTTTGGACAGAAGTTAAGTTTTGCAAAGCAGTTTGGGCATGGTGGCTTGAGCCTTGTGATCCCAGCACTTTGGGAGGCCCATAGGGCAGAATGACTTGAGCCCAGACATTTAAGATCAGCCTGGGCAACACAGGGAGATCTTGTCTCTACTAAATATATCTATTAACAGCTAGGTGTGGTAGCAAGCACTCTTAGTCCTAGCTGCTTGAGAGGCTGAGGCAGGAGGATAGCTTGAGCCCAGGAATTGGAGGCTATAGTGAATTATTATGATGTCACTGGCTACCAGCCTGGTCCCCAGACTGAGATCCTATCTCAAACAAGAAAAAAAATTGTAAAGCAAGGCCTATGTTTTACCATTTCTCCAAATCCAGAGAAATTGCTTCTGAATTATTTAGCCTTTCATCCCAATTTTCTCTACTTTAAGGAAAGAACATATTTATCAGCATTGTCCTGGATAGAAAGGACAAAAATGCTTATTCCCCTTCTTCTGCTTATTTTCCACCTTCCAACTCTGAATGAAATAGTAGCTTTTCAAAAAGTTGCAATAAGACAGAACAACCTTAACCCAAGAATAAAATAGCAGAAGATAAACCAGCATAGAGGAGGAACAGTGGTTTCTGTAAATTCTGGGGGATGCAAATTTTCTCAGAGCTTCCTGGTAACCAAGGCAAAGGGAGAAATAAGTTGTAGTACACAGTTTTCATTCTCTAATAAGGAAAAGACTACTAGTTCATTAGTTTATTAGGAAAGATAAACCTTTTTCTGTTAATTTTAGACCTGAGAGAAATTTATCATATGAGTTATCTTAAAGAGTATTAGGTGACATCAATGAAAAAAATACTAAACAACAGTTTAATGTTAAAAAAAAAAGGCAACAAAATACTAAGTCTTTTTTTTTTTTTGGCTCAATACAGATTCTCTGATGGACAATTCTGGCAAAGAGTGAATTTTTATGTTTTGGCTGTTTATTCAATTTAATACAATAACTTTTGATCAAAGAAAGTCTTTCTTTGAATGTCTTCAATTACCTTCTTTCACAATTACCTTTCTTCTAGAATATATAAATGAATAAATATATGCATATATGTGTGTGTGTGTGTATTTTTTAGTGTAGGTCTTTATTCTGTCCTGCCATACTATAGATAGAAAATTCCTGCAGAGAGTTCCCAGGCTGTTCTTATGCTTTCATAAAATATACACACTATACCACATACACATGCACACAGAGCCCATATAGGCTCTTTCCAGGAGGACAAAATTTTCATGTTTCACACTTAAAAAAGTCTCTTGATATTTACTTGGGAAGCAAATCATGCAAGTAATCTAGTGTTAGCCATTAAACCTTATCTTTCACATCTGACCTATGATCCACTGATACATTTGTTTCTTTCCTTAATAAATTTCCTATTTATATTCCCAGATTGAACCATTCACAAGTGTTTCTCTCTCTGTGTTTTGTTTCTGGTTGCAAAACCTTTTAGAGAGTAATCCATTTCTTCCCACATTTGTTAGAATCATAAGACTATTTTAAATTATTTTGTAAAATTTCTCCTATCAATCACATTCATTTACATGGACTTTGAGGACAGCTTCTGCCTGCCTGGATTTTGGGCATCTCCAGCATTATTCAAGTAAACAAATTTTCTTTTTCCTTTTTTTGGTCTATACAGAGTAAAACTTAACTAAAGTTTCCAAAAAGACAAAGAGAGGATACACTGGAATAGCACAAATACATGTATTGCTGGTTTCTAATAAATTTTGTCTGATGGTGATGAAAGTGACTGATATAAACACATCATAGAGGAGTGAAATTTTGTTCCATTATAGAAAAATAGCTTTCACAGAAAAATATAAAAAGATATGTTTTGAAAAGACAGAAATTGCCCAGATTCCTTAAATTTGAGATGTTCAGGATTTTTTTCACTCAGTAATTTGCAGAAGGACCTTCCAAGGACTTCATAGGGAATTGGGGATGGGAGGAGAAGTGCATATCTCTCCAGCAGCACTGCCTGCAAGGCCGTGTACCTTGAACTTGCATTCTTCTGGAATTGCTTTGTGGGTTTCTTCTAACTCCCTGGGTTACAGGCAGTTGTCTTTATAAATGCCAGTAAGATGAATTCAACATCAAGTCTGGGTGGTCTTCAGCTTGGGAAAGAGCCTCAGCATTAACAGGCTGTTGAAGAAAACATCTGGGCAAAACATTCTACCTTAAAATATGGCACTCTGCTTTGAGCTCTAAGGGACCTTTTTATCTTTCTCTAAATACTTTCTCATTTCCCCAGCCCCTTGAAGAACATTTATTTAAAGCTTCTGAGGCCAGACATGGTGGATCACACCTATAATCTTAACACTCTGGGAAGCCAGGTGCTCAGGAGTTTGAGACCACTTCAAGCAAGAGCAAGATTCCATCTATACCAAAAAGAAAAAAATTACCTGGGCATTGTGGTTGGCACCTATAGTACCAACTACTCAGAGGTTGAGTCAAGAGGATCAGGAGTTTGAGGTTGCTGTGTGTGAGTTAGGCTGAGGCCATGGTACTCTAACCTGTGCAACAGAGTGAGATATCTCAAAATAAATAAATAAAGCTTTTGAGCTTTCCCTTTCTAGATGTCTCTACAGGACAATTTTTATTTTAATAGTAAACTTTTTTAGAGGAACAGGAGAACTGATGGTAGAGTTACATTCCTGGTAGAGCAGAATTTCTTTTTGATCAGCCCTCAAGATTCCTTGGCTTTGGAATATCCCTTTTTCTGACCTAAAGCTCTGAAGCTCACCACCTCCCCTGCAGCCTTGTGTTAGCCTGAAGTAAGAGAATTCCCACAAAAGGCGGTTTACAATACTATTCTTCTGAAAGCCCAGCTGCTGGCGGGTGGAGAGCTGTGAGGACCCTGCTCTGCTGGGGTCCTTGCCGGGCTGGAAGAATTGTCTTTCACTGATCCCCAAGGCAGCGCGGGGAGAAGGAAACTATTTTTCAAGATGCTTGTGCATATCAAATAGGACTTCCTGGAGGCTCCCTCTAAGCCACTTCTGCATTTCAAAGAGGGTTTATTTAGCCCATTAGAGAAGTCATCACGTGTAAGCAAAAGAGGCTTTTTACAGGTGTGGGGCTCTTTAGAAAGGACTTTCTATACATTCCCCTGTGTTGAGCTGACAGCAGAGTTCCCACATTGGTTGAGATGCTAATTTAAAATATGCTTTGTTGCTCTAAGGAGAAAAACAAACACTTCAGGAAGAGAAATTCTCGCAGAGTGTTGCCGGCCTGGTGTGAGCAGATGAAGTGGTTTCCTTCCCTTAGCAGATTCATCTTAGGCAGTCACAGTTACAACTATGACCATTTAGCGACTCTCAGGTTATGTGGTGCCCTTGTGCCATGTCTCCCGTTCCCATTTCTCCCATCTGTCCTACACGCCACAGCCGAAAGTGTTCTTTCTAGTCTCAACACCCCGTCACACTGCTCCCTACTCCTCAGCTTAAAATTCTTCAAGGAGCCACAGAAGCCAATGACCACCTTTTATCATGGCAGAGAAATTCTTCATGCCCTGGCCCCGCCAAGCTGTCTGACCTTACTCTCCCACGATGAGGTCACTTCCCAAGAACATTAGAGACCCAGCCCACAGAAGCACGAGTGCCTAAGCCCCAAGCATAGGGCGAAGTGCTCTACTGTGCGGCTTAACCCTCTCGGCCATGCCAAGAAATAGATGTTGTTCTCCCCAGTTTCCAGGTGGGGACACAGAGGCTTAGAGAGGTTGGGTAACTCACGGGAAGTCTCCAGTTTCTAAGTGGTGGAGGCCACTTGACATCCGGGTGGTCTGATGTCAAAATCTGTGAGTTTAACGGCTATCCTGTTCCCCCTGCTGAACTGCTCTCTGTTTACCATCCCAATTGGTTCTCCCCCATGACTTAGGCCTTTTTGTATGTTCCCCTTTCCTGGAAAGATATCCCATTGGTTCAACTGACTGCTTCTTTCTCCAGAAAGGTGTTACCTTCTCCAGAAGTCTTTCCAAATTCCCAAGGCAGAGTTAGGACACCACAGCCCTGTGGCCCTGTGGCTGAAGTGCCGGATCCACGTGCTATTAGACTGGGCTGGGCTGGCTGCCGCTCTGGTTCTCCCACGGGACTGTGAGCTTTTTGAGGTATTTTATCTCTGTACCCCCGATGCCTACGTACCTCACTGCCTAACGTATAAAAAGTTGATGCTCAGTCAATTCTTGTCCAGTGGGATGAACGTAAGATGGGAGCTGGGGAAATAGAATATGCTTACGATTTGCTTACTCTTAATAGAATCTTGTCTATATTCCCTGGTGCAAAGTTTCTTGTCTACGGTTTCCATATCCCTCGGGGTCCTTGAAGATTGTAATGGACTCCTTAAGCTATTTTCAATATTTCGTTTTGTTTTTGTTTCTGTTTTCAGTTTTTGGCCGGGGCTGGGTTTGAACCCGCCACCTCCGGCATATGGGGCCGATGCCCTACTCCTTTGAGCCACAGGTGCCGCCCTATTTTCAATATTTCAAAAGGCTAACAGAAACCATTACCTTTACCTGAGATAAGCTAAAGAAAATGTCAACTTTCTTTGCTCTTGGCTAAAATCCTATCGACTTAGTGTGGTAACAGAGATGCTCTCTTAATGACCAAAAATTCTGACCGGCACCAAGGCCTATATGTTATTAATAAAAACAATTAGAAAATAAATTATCTGTTCCTTAAATACTGCTCGTTTAGTGGAAAAAAATTCCTCAAAGATCAGGGAAAACGCTTAATAAAACTGGATCCTTCATGATACAAATACGCAGAAGTCTCTGCTTTATTTAATGGATTCCTGGAGCCTGCAACCTTCTAATCTGCATAGAAAATCCTTTCAAAAGTGGAGGACATTATTTTATAATTGGGCAAATACAGCCTTTCTGTTAACCATTTCTTTTAACCTTTCCTTTGACAATTGGATGTAAGGTGATAAGGTTTCTGCCATCCAGTGATCATTGATTTAATAGAACCTGTTGAATTGAATTTACGTTCTTTTCAAGGATTTCACTTTTATTTTCTTCTGGTTAAAAAAAAGGAGAGAAAGGTAAAAGATAAAAGAGCAAAAGAGACAAGTTTTTCTTCCCCCTTCCTATGGCTGCTGGCCAGTGTATTTTGATTATGAAAACTGCTAGCAGGCCACTATATGGAAATAAATTCCAAATCCCCAATTTGTTAGATTTTTTCACTTGATCTGGAATACACCACCATTATTGTAAATTACTTCATCCCTGTCAGTGAAGGCAAAAGGTCCTTCATTAGCAGTTCTGGCTCTATCACAAACCTTTCCCTGGGTTCATTTGGTCTCATGATTTATTATAAAATTTATAGTGCATAAACATTGCCATAACCTTTGAGGTAGTAAACTCATCAAACCTTTTGTAATATCTCCTCATTCTCTTGTACTCTTTGGCTGACACATCTCTCTAGGATTGTAAATATTCTTCTAGTCCTTGCTTACCATCATTCACAAATAAGGCTACTCTGTTCTTTATTCTCAAACCCTGAAATAACATAGTAATCAAGCTTCGTATAGAATAGCAATCAGGCTCCGATATCTGTAGTGATGAATTCCGTTCCAGCTGAAGTGCAGCCATTACCTCCACACTCTAGTTTATCTAGCTGGCATTACTGGTTCAAAAGCCCAATTAGGGCAGGGCACTGTGGCTTACACCTGTAATCCTAGCACTCTGGGAGGCCTAGGTAGGTGGATTGCTTGAGCTCAGAAGTTTGAGACCAGTCTGAGCAAGAGCAAGAACCCATCTCTATTAAAAATAGAAAACCTAGCCGGGCATCATAGTGGGCACCTGTAGTCTCAGCTTCTCAGGAGGCAGAGGCAAGAAGATTGCTTGAGCCTAGGAGTTTGAGGTTGCTGTGAATATGATGATGCCACAACAGCACTCTGCCCGGGGTGACAGATTGAGACTGTCTCAAAAAAGAAAATGAGAAGCCAGATTGGGTTCCATTGGTCTGATGATTAGAAATCCTGAGGGATCTTCATCGTTGTCCTTATCAATTCTAAATACTGAGTTTATAGACTGAACTTGAAGAATTTTGGCTGTACAAGACCCTTGACAATTTATCTGCAAGGCTCACTTTCCAGCTTCAACTGCCCCCAGAGCCCCTGGAGTTCTCTCCCCTTCAAACCTCCTTGAAAGCCTTTTTGCGATATACCGTGACTGTTTGTGCCAAAACAGGCTTGAATCTCTGACTCGAACTCATCCTCCAAATCCTGTTTAATAACACCACCCCGGCAATGTTTGCTTATTCTTATATTACAGTATTTATCACCTTTCGATTTGTATTACAATTATCTCTTTCTATGTCTTCCTCATTCCTATGAGCTCTTTGAGGGTAGTGACCAGTTTTTATTTACATTTATATGCCTAGGGTCAATGGCTTCCAATCACTGGAAGACCACAAAAATTATCAATCAATCCAGGACAGTTGTGAGAGTGTGAGGGGGGCACTGTTAGTAATCACGACAGGCCCGTAAGCATCAATTGGCTTTCATCTGGGTTAGGCAGGATGTGCTGTCGCCCTCCCAATGACTTTAACATAAAGCCCAGGCTGTGCACTGAGTTACTCCACCCCTTTCAAGTCCTTGCCTTCACGGGGTTTCCAGTTTTACTTTATCTATCCTCCTTCCCCACTGTGCACCCCATGTGGAAACTTCATTCCAGTCTCGCCTAACTGCCTGGAGTCCCATGCAGGTCTCTGCTGTCACTATCCCTTCGCCATGTTCACCTAGAAAATTCCTCTCCATCTCTCAGAATTCTCTTGTGCATAGTTGTTTAAAGACGTTTCCCTTGACTCTCCATTGATTAGATGAGGGCCCCTTTTGGGGTGCTTGCCCGCTCTAAGCATGCACTATTTGTGTTATACCAATTTGCTTACTTTGCTACCTTACACGGCCAGGACTGGAGCTCCATGAGGCAATGAACATATCGTATTCATCTGTGATTTCTAACCACCCTGTGCTGTTTTATTTATTTATTTATTTTTTTATTGAGACAGAGTCTCACTTTGTCACCCTTGGTAAAGTGCATGGCTTCATAGCTCACAGCAACTTCAAACTCTTGGGCTCAAGTGATTCTCTTGCTTCAGGCTCCCTAGTAGCTGGGACTATAGGCTCCTGCCACAATGCCTGGCTATTTTCTGTTGTTGTTGTTTAGCAGGCCTCGGGCCGGGGTGGAACCCACCAGCCTCAGAGCATGTGGCCCCGCACCTTAACTACTGAGCTGTGGGCGCCCCCGTCCTGTGCTGTTTTAATAAATGTCAATTGAATTAAGCATAACTTTTGAATTCCCTTAGCTTTTAGGTGGAAAATTCATTCATTTATTCAGTAATATTATCTTTTGCTGTTTTTTCTTTAGCATATATTTCTGGAATTGAAATTGTTTTTGCATTTTAATAAATGTTAAAGCACTGTTTATTGAAATGAATACAGCTGATAATAAATATCAAATTAGGATTTTATTTGAAACGTAACTGGATGTTTAGGGTTCTTGCATCATGTTTTATAGCTGCTGGACCTATAATCCTCTCATCAGCCTTCTGACTATGAAACGATTTTGGAGGGATGGTCCTCAATCAAAAATTTTTAAAGAATTTCAATTCCACATGAAATATTTTTGGGAATGTGGGGGAAAATTCTGTGTTTACATGTGATCCAATTAGAAATCCAAGTGAAATTTCTCCTTCTCTCGTATTTATTCTGAATCCCTTCTTGGCTTAATTTCAGCCAGCCTTCCTAAAACACGAGCACTTGAGACAGCGTGCGTGAAGTAGGGCGAGAGGAGGCGGGGCTTGTTTCTTTTCAGAAGGGCACAAAATACTACCCAGTATTTTTTTTTTTTTAACATTAATGGAAATTAGATGAAGACTCACAAATCATACCTATACGTAATTCTGGGACAAGACACCCTCATCGTCTAGTCCCTCCTCTTCTCTCACTCCCATCCATGGCCGGTAAATGACCACCTTGGCAAAGAGAAATGGTGAAGGTAGGTCGGATGAGTTATCAGGCTCCGGAAAAGGGTATTTAGAGAGCAGCCTGTGGGCTCGTCCCATTCCTCCCTCTTGGCCTGTGGCTTCTTTCCTCCTTTAAGCATGTTCCTGTGGGGTGAGTGGGAAGAATGACTGAAATCCATCAGAATCTTTGAGCACCTGACATTGTGTATGTGACACTCTGACCTGAGGACAATTTTAATGAAGGAAGAGTCGCTGACAGTTTTGTAATGAATTGCATCTGGCTGAGGTATTTAGAGTTCACAAACCTCGGTCCAAAGATGGGGCGGAGGGAGAGAGAGAGAGAGAAAGGAGAGAGAGAGAAAGGAGAGGAGAGGAGAGTGTCAGGATGATGCGCTCAATGAGAATTAATGTTGACTTTGAAAGAAAGTTCGTAACTTTAGCTTGTGATTGCTTTAGCGACCGTCCCTCAGATTCCGCAGGATGTTGCTACCCGTCCAGCTCCTTGCACTTTTCTGTTCTTTTGTTCAGTTTATTCAGTAAGCAGTTGGGAAAAGTTTATAGACCAGAGGTACTAGGTGAACCGATGAAGGAGCGGCGCCCTGTCTGTCGATCCAGACACCTGTTTCCTGACACCCTTGGAGACCTTGCCTCCCAGCACGCCATCCTAGTTCATGCACGTTCTCCTGCCCTCCCACCGTGTATTTTATGAGCTACATTATCCCAAATAACAGTGGTAATTCCACAAGGCCCAAGAAGTTGGGAAGTTTGTATGTACTAGGTACTGTGCTACACATTGGGCAAGTATTCTTTTCTTGTAATCCTTAGATCAACCAAAGGTAAAAATTGTTTGTAAATGAGGAAACTAAAACTGCGAGAGACGCCCAGCTGGTTGGAGTGCTGGTGGCTGAGCCGGGCCGCTGGGTCTCTGAAGCCAGTTTCTTGGTCACCATCCTCTCCCACCTACATCTTCTCTTGCCTGCCCATGGCAGAAACTAAAAGTTTGCTCAACTCCTAAGTCCCCAACTTCACACCTGTCCCTTACTGAACATCTCAAATGTGGACTGGACTTCAGAGAGTGAAGTTTCTGTACGTTCTAGGTAAGTGATGTGCCCGTAAGGAAAGGGCTTTGAGACTTCCTGCTCCTCAAGGGCCCAGTCCGTTCTCAGGGCTCTGGGTGCCTCCTTTCACTGTCTCACTGTGGGTGGCTTGATGCCAGGTTCCACTACACCCAGCTAACTGCCCTGCTCGCTGTTCTAACAGAGTCAGAAACATGTCCCCCCCCCCCCCATGGCTACTGATCAAACAAGTGACTGACCTTGAGGGGTGAAGAGGTTTGCCAAATTTCCATGAACTCCCCTAAGAGTTAATGTAGAAATAGGCTACTAACTATATGGTCTCTGAGTTTAAAGGTAGAAGTGAAGTAATGTAGATTTTCTCAGGAAATGATTCTTGTTTGATTGATTTTTTTTACTTCCACACTTTATGCCCATATTTGTTTCTCTCCCCCTAACCTGCTCCACTTGCATTTATAAGAACTTCAGATTTCCTGAATTATTCTGTAAATTTGGAGGACATTCAGTGTTACTACCATGGGCAACAGGTTCTAGGAAATGCCTCGAAGTGTAGCTCCAGTGTGGAACAGGTTTTCCTGGAGAGTCGGAGAGCGTGCTCCGTGAATGCATACCATAACGCCGCCTTAGTAAAGATCTGAACGTCTAACTGCAGGATTTAGATAATAAACAACTCAACAATACTTACAACAGCAGTGCTTCCTGTAGAGATCTGTGAGGAGGTACTGTGGATGTGGTACTTACAAGGTTCCAGATTGGGGATTCAAACAAAGCGCTAATTAGCACCTGTTGTGGGATATTTCTGTCTACAAAAATTCTAACCCCAAATCTAAGATATAGATGGATACATTTTATTTATTTATTTATTTTTATTGAGACAGAGTCTCACTGTGTTGCCCTTGGTAGAGTGCCATGGTGTCACAGCTCACAGCAACCTCAAACTCTTGGGCTCAAGCAATTCTCAGCTTCTGGAGTAGCTGGGAGTACAGGTGCCCACAACAACTCCTGGCTATTTTTTTGCTTTAGCAGGCCCAGGCTGGGTTCAAACCCACCAGCTCTCGTGCCTGTGGCCAGTGCCCTACCCACTGAGCTAGGGGTGCCATGGATGGATACATTTTAGTTTTTTTTTTTGTAGAGTCAGAGTCTTACTTTTTCGCCCTTGGTAGAGTGCAGTGGAGTCACAGCTCACAGCAATGTCCAACTCCTGGGCTTAGGCGATTCTTCTGCCTCAGCCTCCCAAGTAGCTGGGACTACAGGCGCCCACCACAACGCCTGGCTATTTCTTGTTGCAGTTTGGCCGGGGCTGGGTTTGAACCTGCCACCCTCAGTATATGGGGCCGGGACCCTACTCACTGAGCCACAGGTGACATTGTCGATGGTCTTAGTAGACTGGTCATAGTGAGCAGGGGCGGAATGAATATAAAATATTAATCTTAATAAGCAAAGTATTCAAATTTTACTAGACTAAATGATCTTAAATCACACACACAGAGTGATTGTCTCTTTGCTTTCATAACTGCATGTTCTGATAAAAAATGTTTTACCTAGACAAACATAACAACAATTGCATAATTTTTATAACCTAGCATTTTAGAAACTCGGTCAATTTAGTATTTTCTACATATGTGTATAAATAGGCATTGTGATTATTTTATTAGGTTTTATAATGTTGACATTTACTTTTCCAACTAAGAACTTATAAAATGTTATTTTTTGCCTTCCATTGCTTTTTCTTTTCTCACGTTTCAGTTTTCCAAAGTAGAGAGCAACTTTTCTAGAAGATTGAATTTACTTTAAACATTCTCCCCCTTATCCATTGATGAAACAAGTATGAATCTCCTCCCTACCACGAGCATGGGGCCGCACTTGCTGAATTAGGAGGATGCAAAACATTTTAACACGTGATCTTCACCTTCAAAGAGCTTATGGCCGGGGTGGGAGTGGTGTAGACATGTATTACAGTAAATGTCAAATGGTGACTCAACAGTGCCTGAGATGTCACAAGGGTGTGTGTGACTGTGTACCAAGGGAATGCCATTGATAGTAAACAAATGTTCCGAGTTCCTCAGAAGGAGAAATTACTGTGACAAAGAGAGGTTAGACAAGCTCCAGGAGATACAGCCGGTATCTGGCCCCCAGAGGGAGGAAGTTCTTGGGAGGTTGATGAAAGGACATACTATGCATTCCAGACCAGGGTCTGCACTGAGCAGAAGCCCAGTGATGGGAATGAGCAAAATGGAATTTTGGGAAATTGGGCTGCATCCCATCTTAGCAGTGGCAAAGGACTTGGGCTTTGTGGTTTCTTCAGAACTCAGTATCACCTGCCAAGATTGTCCCTGAAAAGCACATTTAAGGGTCTAAACAATGCCGGTTTGGACCCTGAAAGCTTGGGTCAACCTTGGGCTGGTCAGCGTGCCTTTAGGGCAGGGAGGGTCTCCCCTTCTTCTACTTCCTTGCTTTTCTTTACACACAAAAGGGTGAAAACCAGATAAATTGGAAACGCAAAGTTTGTTGTTGTTGTTGTTGTTTTGCTCCCATGTGTGTTGTCCAGTCTTCTGTCTATACATAAAGCGATTCCCAAATTTGGCCCATTATTTGACGTTTTCAGCTAGGAACGTCATATTCTCTTTGCAGCATACTCTGGTTTTTGTATTTTTTTTTTCCTCCCTAGAAAACATTTCGAATATCATTGAAACTGATTTCCTCCCACCTTTCTTCACCTTTCTGGGGTTGGAAATGATTAAGTTCCTTCCAGGAAAACTTCATGGCTAGGCTAAAGAGCTTTATGATTTTAGTTGTTTCTCGAAGGGGAATTGCTGCTAATCAATAAAAAACTGATTTTTTTTTCTTAACTGTTCCAACATTCTTTATCTTCCACTTCCACTTTAGTCTATGCCGAGCCTAAAGATGGCATAGACTACTCGGAGAGCCTGAGGCTGTACTGAGCATCAGGGAAAGATCTCCTGTTTTTCTCTTACTAAATCAAACATGCTTTTGAAGCTAAAGCAAGAACGCCAATAGCTTGTGGTGACTATGACCTCCGGATCGTTTTCTTTCTGACATCACAGCATGAATCCTGCAATTGTGTGGTTTGTTTTTCTTCCCATGTGAATTACACTACAGAACCTCAATCTGTTTGTGTCCACCTCCTTCTCCAACTTATCAAGATCATTTGCACTCCTATGCAGTTTTCCAAGGTGGAATGTACCACACCCAGTTTGATGTCACCGCAGAATTTAATAACCATATTCTCTCCCATCATCTAAGTTACTACTAAAAATAGCACTAGGTTAAGACCAACCTCTTTGGAATCCCATGAGGTATGCACCTCTGAGCTGACACTGGGCCATTAATAATTACCTTCTGAGAAAGGCCTTCTAATCTCTTATGAATCCACCTGATGAGTGGATGATTTCAGGACGCAGTTCTTTAATTGTCCAGAGGCTTAAAACTGCACACTATTCAAAGCTTTTACGTATTTGTCTTCTATTTAATTTTTACCATATTTATGTTTTTGAGGAATAGCGTTCTGACTAATGTGAGAGGATTGAGGAATTCTTTTTTAAACAAAAACTGTCTTTCTACGTGTGTGTATGATGCAATGTATTTCTGGATCTGCACGTGAGGGCTCTGAGGCTACTGGTTTGAGTTTTCCTAGTCCTCTTTAAGACACAAGTATGCATTTCTCTTTTCAGTACCTAGATGCCTCACCTTAAGTTTGTGAAGATAATTGCTAGTGATTCTGTAATGACTTCACTGAAATGCCATGCCTTGGTGTTTGCCAGTAATTGTTTATTCATTCTGCCATCCGAGAGTTTACAGGTCATACATTAGCATATGCATTTGTATATAATAATGATTTTCAGTTTATTGAGTGGAGTCATCATCTGAGGCACTGTACAAACACAAGGAGAAAAGCAATTCCTACTTGATGTTTGTCACTTCACTGGGGATAGGCATGACAATTAAAAAATAAAAACACAGAGGCAGGAAAGGTCAGTCTTACTGCTGAAGCTTTGCTGGCAGCAAGCTGAATTTTTCTTTGGCACCACCTTTGGACTGCAGCCATTTTGATTTAGAGGAGACCCATTGTAGGAAAAGCCTTCCTGGGGATGTGGAATGTGGGAGTTTTGAGAAGAGATCTAAAAAAGAAAAGGGAGCTAGCTAGGATAGTCAGAGGGCGAGCACAGGTTCATACCAAAGCAAACAGATTGTTCTCATCTCTGTGTTCTGTGAAAGGGATTTTCAGTGGCTTCGAAAGGAATGCTGTGTATGAAGGGTATGTAGGGGAAGGGAGATTGTTTAAAGGAGTCAGCCCTTGTTTTACCTGGCTGCCAAACAAAAGAACTTTCTAGCCACATGAAATTTGTTGCACAACACACAACGTCTTGGTTATGACAAGGGTGGTTGCTAGAGACTGGTGTTGCTGGTGCTTGAATTCTAAAAGGTTGTTTTCTACAGCCATCTATATACATTGGGTGCTGTGACTCAAATGTTGATTGTGGTTGATATGCGTGGAGCTGGGAGAAGTGATTCCTCCAGGGAAGCTGGCTGGATTTTGGCGAGGCCAGCAGCAGTGTGCTGTTAGGGAGCGTGCATTCTGGTGGGACCAGGTCTAGCCCTATGATCTCGTCTCACCTGTCTCCAGCCAAATGGCCAAGGATGAAACCTGACATAACATTGTCTCTTCTTTTGACCTGCACTGGGATCCTCACTCCTGGGATGAGTCAACAGAAGAGTGGCCATTACCTCCAGGATGCCCCAGTAATGGCTCCAGTGTGGCTATAGGAAGCAGTAGAATGAGTAGGGTTTTTGAACTTTGCTCTTTTCCATTCACTTATAGGCCCGGTTCATTGTACTTCCCAACAACCAAGCCTGGCCTAAGGACATGAGATTGCAGATGTCTAACCTGCGAAGTAGAACTTGAGGGCAGCAGAGGCAAGAAGAGTGTGTAGGGTGATGAAGATTGGGTTAGGATGCCATGATGCGCAGAACAGGTATTAACAGACCATCAGGAATGGATGGATGTGGGTGCCTAGGATGTGGGTTGTAGAGAGGGGAGGCTGAGGGATACCCCAAACTGCCCATCACTAACTTCTCCTCATCCTTACATGTCTGCTACTAAGCCTATAATAATGGTAATATTAAGTGTCAAAACATTCTGCTTTATACCAAGGATTTCTGAATGAAGCTACTGTTTATTGTATTCTTTGTTGGGTGAAAGGTTAAAAAGTGCCTATATCTTTTTAATCCAGTTCATTCAAGTTTTAATATAGAGCAGAGAAAAACACAATGAAGAGTATTGTACACTGATGGCCTCAGTTCCTTCTTGAGAGAACATAGCTCTGTGTACTTACCACGAGTTCAAGTCAACCTTCCAAAGCCTTACTCGCTTTTTGTAGTATTGAGGCCTGTAGATACTGGTGGTGAAGTTTGAATCTTGGCTGGTGTAGGGATTATTACCAAAGCTTGGTTGTTGAATTACAAATCCTCCTTACCTAATAATCACACAATAGTGGCTTCCATAACAGAGTAATAGATTCCACGGTGGGTGCCAGGGAGGGCAAAGACAATGTGTTATCCTGTGGTAGCTCAACCCACCTCTTTGATACTGGCTGGAAGCAGAAGTTGAAACTTGCCACTGATTGCATAAGGGATTCCTTCCATGCAGTTTGTCTAATTACAGATTTTTAGGTATGGTGATCATTAGCTTCTGGGCAGTGAATTTGGTATTTTATTTGAGTAGAATCTTAGTCATGTTCAGTCCCAAGATATACTTACTCTGTTTCCAAAAACTGGGGTTAGCTACTACCTTGTTTTATTTTCTTCTTTTAAATGCATAATGCAAGTGGGGGAGAATGTTGTCACATATTATATGCTGAAATGGAATTTCTCAAATTTTGCCCTAAGGTTGTTCGTTAAGGTCTGTTAATACACGGACTTTGCATGTGTGAGTGCACAAACTAAGGGCGCTTAGAACTGGTGTGGGCCCTGGCAAGAGCTGGTCTTGGCAGGAGTCACAGCTGAATGTGAAGCTGAATGGAACCATCTCTTGATAACTCAGAGCCACTTTCTGCACTGCTTGCCAGTGCGAGGTAGTTTTGTTTGCCAATTCATGCCTGAATTTGGCCTTACCATTGAACAGCTCTCTGCCTACTTTTCCCTGATGAAGTCATAGTTAGCTGTTTCTAAGTCTGAATACCTGTATATGATGAACGCCTCCCTTGCCCATCTATGTCAAAGCCTGTAGTGTTCTAAATGAGTATAATTTTAGAATAATGGATGGCATTCCTTCAAAAATGCCTTTTAATCTAATGTAAGAATTGTTTTTGATGCGTTTTAAAAAATGAGGCATCAATTTACTGTATGAGGAAGGATGTAGTTTTTGGAGACAACCTCATGGCCATTCCTGGCTGTGTCTCCTTGGAAAAATTATAAAACTTTCTGAGCCTCAGTTTACTTCTATACAAAGGCAGGATTAATATGTTTATTTCTTCTTCAAGTTTCTCGAGTGTGGTGAATGAGGTAATATATCATGTCTTAGTCCATTCCTGCTGCTATAACAAAATCCTTCTATAAAGAACAAACATTCAGTTTCTCATAGTTTTGGAGGCTGAAAAAAGTTCAAGATCGAGGCAACAACAGAGTCAATGTCTGGTGAGGGCAGAGCCCTTATGACCTAATCACTTTCCCAAAGCCACATACTATTGCATTGGGGATTAGGTTTCAATACGAATTTGGAAAGACATAAACATTTGAACCATAGAAGTGTATAAGGAGACTAACACAGTACCTAGTTTATAAGTCACACACCAAGCTGTGGTGTGTCCAAGCCAACATCCGGCTGGGAAGTGATAACCAAATTTTCTGGAAGATCTCGAGTAGGTTGATATGACTTTGGTAGCCTGAAATCAGTTATGGTGAAAAGTACAAATCAGACATTTATTTTTCCCTCTGAGAGTTGGTTGTTAAACATTTAAGAGCATACTACTGACAATAAGTATTAATCCCCTTTCATTACAGCTCTGTATTATAAGCCTCCTAGCCTCTTTAAAGAAACCATATAGCACTTAAATGATCCTATAAAGAGGGTTTAAGGTAATCACTGTAACCTCAGTCACTTTCCATATTGTAACACAGAGATGCTGTCAGGGCCTATTGAACTGTTGTCCCCATCCTACAGGACTAGAGAATGCTTTATTTTATTTTATTTTATTTTATTTTTTGAGGTGGAGCCTCAAGCTATCCCCCTGGGTAGAGTGCCATGGCATCACAGCTCATAGCAACCTCCAACTCCTGGGCTCAAGCGAGTCTCCTGCCTCCGCCTCCCAAGTAGCTGGGACCACAGGCACCCGCCACAACGCCCGGCC
>CAUYQV010019546.1:0-32299 GCA_963574575.1 Galagoides demidoff | reverse complement strand
CAGACTCAAAAATACTAAATGTTTTTTTTTCCCTCCCAAGAATTGTTATATTAACCAATGTGTATTTGTACTTTATGGAAAAAGTCCAAATTGTGTTTATTGTTTGAAAATGTTATGAAATACATAATTGTGTGTGTGTGTATATATATATATATATATTTTTTTTTTTTTTTTTTTGAGACAGAGCCTCAAGCTGTCCTCCTGGGTAGAGAGCTGTGACATCACAGCTCACAGCAACCTCCAACTCCTGGGCTCAAGCAAGTCTCTTACCTCAGCCTCCCACCACCTTAGGTGTATGTGGCTGGCACCCTAGCTGCTTGAGCCACAGGTGCTGAGCCTCTGAGCATGTTTTCAAAGCAACTTGAGTCTATGCTCCTGGGTTGTAGTCCTCCAACTCGGCCCAAATAAACTCTATACTGGTAATACTTTTTGCCTCATTTTTTCCCATTAGGTCAACATATACCCACACCATTATCTTAGACCATCCCTTCCACCCCAAACTTTGACTTTCCCTTTCCACCAAAGCCTGTCCTCAAACCTTCCAATGTCTCTTGAAGATTAATCTCTTCCAAGAAGTCAGACCTGGCTGACCCACATCTGGTTCCCATCACTCCATTTATTCTAAAATGCTCTTTACCCTCCAGGCATAGAGTTATAGACTGGAATATCAGAAATTTCTGGCTTAGAGGATCATCTCAATTTTTTTTTTTTTTTTGAGACGGAGCCTCAAGCTATCCCCCTGGGTAGAGTACCATGGCATCACAACTCATAGCAACCTCCAAGTCCTGGGCTCAAGCAAGTCTCCTGCCTCCGCCTCCCAAGTAGCTAGGACCACAGGCGCCCACCACAACGCTCGGCCATTTTTTGGTTGCAGCCATCATTGTTGTTTGGCGGGCTGGGCTGGGGATTCTAACCCTCCACCTTAGGTATACGTGGCTGGTGCCTTAGCCGATTGAGCCACAGGTGCCAAGCCGATCATCTCAATTTTTATAGATGAGGATCCTAACTAGCTAAGGGATTAGTCTGAGATCAGGAAGCTAGTTAAAGGACATAGCCAAGTGTAGAACCCAAATCTTTAAGTCCTAAGATCAAGACTGTTTTTACTACATGGAAATACTATTACTTGTGCTTATTTTCTCTATCTATATTCTTACTTTTTTTTTCTTTCCTTTTCTTTGTTCTTTTTTTCTTTCTTTCTTTCTTTGGGACAGATCTGGTCTTACTCCAACCCCAAGTAGAGTGCAGCACTTTTTTGCAACCTCAAACTCCTGGGCTCAAGAGACCCTCTTGCCTTGGCCTCCTGAGTAGCTGGGACTACAGGCTCCTGCCACAACACCCAGCTAAATTTTCTATTTTTAGTAGAGATGGGGTCTCACTCTTGCTCAAACTGATCTCTAATTCCTGAGCTCAAGCAATCCTCCCATGTCAGCCTCACAGACTACTAGGATTATAGGCATGAGCCATTGCTCTGGGTCATGTGTTTTTTCGTAAAACTCATCCTTTTAATTTCTTTTATCACTATTACCAACATCTTCACATCAGCTGTTCCTCAAGGTACCCCAGGTAGTGCAAGTGGGTACTTTAGCCGTTACTGCTTGCCCAGTTCCTAGCTCTTTTTTTACTATCTCACATGATTACAACTTTTCCCCCTGCATTCATTTTCATTTGTCACCAAATGATTACCCATTATTGCTCTGTGAGTGTCCATTGTCTCTCAGCCTCCAGGAGACCAGAAAGAAACAATGTTACCGATATGGAGATCCAAAGCTTTACATCAAATATCAAATATCAAAATGCAACTTGCAGAACTGAAACAGTAGGAAAGCTGGGAACCATAGGGACCACAATATCAGAGAAGTTTGTGGGGTTTCAAGCCAGCTGTCTGCACCCTAAAATGTCAGCATTCCAGGCCGTGCCTGGGTTCTCAGTTCTTGAAGCGTTCTTGGTTGAAAAATGACCACAAAGTAAGGCAAGTGTGAAACAAAATTTATTAAGGAAGAGATTATTAGGTTTACAGAGTAAGTTATAGGTTTACAAAGTGAGATGTGTTTATCATAGACAATGAGCAGACCCCATTGCTACGGGAAACAGGCAAAGAGGAAAAGAGGCATAGGTTATGGCAGCCAATTCGCCTTGAAAGCCTCTGGGTCCAGGAGAGGTTATCTTGGAACAAGAGTCTTTTTTTTTTTTTTTTTTTGAGACAGAGCTTCAAGCTGTTGCCCTGGGTAGAGTGCTGTTGTGTCACAGCTCACAGCAACCTCTAACTCTTGGGCTTAAGCTATTCTCTTGCCTCAGCCTCCCAAGTAGCTGGGACTACAGGTGCCTACCACAACGCCCAGCTATTTTTTGGTTCCCATAAGGTGGGACTGTCTCAACAACAACAACAACAAAGCAAAGAAATAAAAATTAAAAATGAGCAAGGAAGTTAAAAAAAAAAAAAAGCCTTGGGTGGCACCTGTGGCTCAGTGAAGTAGGGCTCTGGCCACATATGCCGAGGGTGGCAGGTTCAAACCCAGCCCCGGCCAAACTGCAACAAAAAAATAGCTGGGTGTTGTGGTGGGTGCAGGTAGTCCCAGCTACTTGGGAGGGTGAGGCAAGAGAATTGCCTAAGCCCAGGAGTTGGAGGTTGCTTTGAGCTGTGACGCCACAACACTTTACCAAGGGCAATAAAGTAAGACTCTGTCTCTTAAAAAAAAAAACAGCTCGGTGCCTGTAGCTCAGTGGCCAGGGCACCAGCCACATACACCAGAGCTGGCAGGTTTGAGTCCAGCCTGGGCCTACCAAACAACAATGACAACTACAACCAAAAAATAGCTGGGTGCTGTGGCGGGCCCTTGTAGTCCCAGCTACTTGGGAGGCTAAGGGAAGAGAATTGCTTAAGCTCAAGAGTTTGAGGTTGCTGTGAACTATGACGCCACAGCACTCTACCCAGGGTGACAATGTGTGATTCTGTCTCAAGAAAAAAAAACAAACCCAAATTTAAAAAAGACTCTATTCTACCTGTTGTTGCTAGAGTCTTCTACAACCTTTTGCAGTTGTGCACACCAAGTTCTGATTGGTAGATTAGTAGGATGGTCCCTCTTCCCCAGGTGTAAGTAATTACCTGGGACAGAATTAAGGTGGGCAGCATCAAGATGGAGGCTTGAGCCCCGCCTCCCTGCCACTTGTCCGCCTTCCCAGAAGACCCTTTCCTAACTACCCACTTAACAAGTTGACTCAACTCTTGCCTATTAGAATTCATAGGAACAGATGGGCATGGTGGCTCACCCCTGTAATCCTAGTACTCTGAGAGGCCAAGGCAGGTAGATTGCTTGAGCTCATGAGTTCAAGACCAGCCTGAGCAAAAGTAAGACCCCTGTCTCTACTAAAAATAGAAAAACTGGCTTGGCGCCTGTGGCTCAAGTAGCTAAGGTATCAGCCACATACACCTAAGGTGGCGGGTTCGAATCCAGCCTGGGCCCACCAAACAACAATGATGGCTGCAACCAAAAAAATAGCCAGGCATTGTGGTGGGCGCCTGTGGTCCCAGCTACTTGGGAGGCTGAGGCAGGAGACTCACTTGAGCCCAGGAGTTGGAGGTTGCTGTGAGCTGTGAGGCCACGGCACTCTACCCAGGGCAATAGCTTAAGGCTCTGTCTCCAAAAAAAAACAAAAATAAAAATAAAAATAAAGAAAAAAGAAAAACTGAGGCGAGAGGATTGCTTGAGCCGAAGAGTTGGAGGTTACTATGAGCTATGATGCCACAGCACTCTACCTGGGGCAACAGGTAGTTAAGTGTGGAGATGCTGGATTTAAGGAGGACCCAGCTAAATGCTTACACGGTGATCTGCCCTGGTTATAATGCTCTGTATAGCAATGATCTGCCCTGGTTATAATGCTCTGTATAGCAATGAATTCCTGAAACTAGCTGGATCAATTTGACTCTCTTAAGGCAATCTAGAATTGAGGCCCGGAAACATTTGTACTTTTCCTGCAGGAGCTAGAACTGTGGGTGATATAAAGGTCAGACCCAAATGGTCATCCCTGATGAATCTGAGAAAGAGAGATGAAGTAGACCCTCAGAGAAGCAGAGAGGACAGACCCAAAAGCCAGAGCACAGTCTCGGATCCTCACTGCTACACTGGGTTCCACCTCTGCAGTCTATGTGACACTCAGTAAACCCACCAAAGCCCTTCTTCTTTTTCGCTCTTTACAGGAACCAGTTGAATGGGTTTCTTTCGCAACTAGAAAGTCTTGAGGAAGACCCTCCCCTTCTCACACAGCTGAAAGATGAACCAGGCAAGCACACAATGGGAAGGTCAGGGAGAGGGTTGCCGAGGATTTAAAGGCAGTATTTTTCTGTTCTCTGTGGGAGATGGTGTTTGTCAGTCTGTGAATTTCTGTGATTTTCTGTGAATCAGATCTCACAAGCACAGGTATGTCTCTCTGTACACCCCAGATAAACACAGCAACCATTACCAACCTTCAGCCTTTGCTACACTTCCTTTCCTTTCTTGCACTTCCTTCTGAAGAACCCAGAGGAGACTCATTTGGTGGAGACAGAAACAATGCAAAGCCTTATTCCAGTGAATCTAACTGGCCTTTGACTTTTTGCTTTTACTCTGTCTTTTGGGAGGTGGAAGGATGTATTGCAGCAATTCCCCAACTTCAGTCACCAGCACACCACCTTCATGACCTTATCACCACGTACCACTTGTGCTATTCTTTTCTTTTCTTTCTTCTTCTTCTTCTTCTTTTTTTTTTCTTTTCTTTTCTTTTTTTTTTTTGAGACAAGAGTTTCACACCATTGCCCTGGGTACAGTGCTGGGGTGTCATAGCTCACAGTAATGTCAAACTCTTGGGCTTCCTCTTGCCTCAGCCTCCCAAGTAGCTGGGACTACAGGAGCTCACCTATACACCTGGCTAGTTTTTCTATTTTTAGCAGACAGGGTATCTCACTCTTGCCTGGGCTGGTCTCAAACTCCTAAGCTCAGAAACTCCTTAGCTCAAGTGATCCACCCACCTTGACCTCCCAGAGTGCTAGGATTATAGGTGAGAGCCACTGCACCTGGCCACTATTATTTTCTTTCTTTTTTAAAATTTAATTTAATTTAATTTTTTTTAAGACAGAGACTCACTTTGTCACCCTTGGTAGAGTGCTGTGGCATCACAGCTCACAGCAACCTCAAACCTTGAGCTTAAGCTATTCTCTTGCCTCAGCCTCCCAAGTAGCTGGGACCACAGGCGCCCACCACAATGCCAGCTATTTTTTTGTTGCAGTTGCCATTGATGTTCAGCTGACCCAGGCTGGATTTGAACCCACCACCCTTAGTGCATGTAGTTGGCACCATAACCACTGTGCTATTATTTTCTTAAATAGATATTTTTTTCTTTTTGCTTGTCTTTGCCTATGATATTCATAAATGAAATCATAGGTTTTCAATGCATAATATACTTTTTCTAATATATATTAAAATGTAAAACTATTAAAATAAAAAATATATATATTTTACCACCTAAGATCATCTCATGTGTACTACTTTAGGAGACAGTATAATGTGGACGTTGAAATCCAATAGGCCTGGTTCAGGTCTTAGCTCTACCTCTTAATCCCTGTGTGCCCTCAGATGAGGCATTCACTCTCTTTGAACTCCAATTTTGTCATAGAAACTATGTCTTCCTTAGGATTTTAGTGAGGGCTAGCTGGGATAATTTTACTTTTATTTTTTATTTTTGAGACAGAGCCTCAAGCTGTGCCCCTGGGTAGAGTGCTGTGGTATCACAGCTCACAGCAACCTCCAACTCCTGGGCTCAAGTGAGTCTCCTGCCTCAGCCTCCCAAGTAGCTGGGACCACAGGCACCTGCTACAACAGCCAGCTATTTTTTGGTTGCAGCTGTCATTGTTGTTTGGCGAGCCCAGGCTGGATTCGAACCCACCACCTTAGGTGTATGTGGCTAGCACTTTAGCCACTTGAGCCACAGGCGCCGAGCCTATTTTTTGTTCTTTTGAGACAGAGTTACAAGCTGTTATCCTCGGTAGAGCGCTGTGGTGTCACAGATCACAGCAACCTCAGATTCTTGGGCTTAGGCGATTCTCTTGCCTCAGCCTCCCAAATAGCTTGGACTACAGGCTCCCACCACAAGGTCCAGCTATTTTTTTTTTTTGGTAGAGACAGAGTCTCACTTTATTGTCCTCAGTAGACTGATATGGAGTCACACAGCTCACAGCAACCTCCAACTCCTGGGTTTAGGTGATTCTTTTGCCTCAGCCTCCCAAGCAGTTGCTTGGCTACTTTTTTTGTTGCAATTGTCATTGTTGTTTTAGCTGGTCCAGGCTGGGTTTGAACCCCCCAGCTTCAGTGTAGGTGGCTGGCGCCTACCCACTGAACTACAGTTGCGGCCTAGATGGGATAATTTTACGCGCAGTGAATTTCAACTGCATAGCACATATCTTGTAACATGGTAAGTACTCAGTAGATGTTAACTCTTGTTGTTCCTGTGCCCTCTACTTCCCTCCTGTTCGATTCCTCTTTATTTCCATTCTTCCCTTCTCAGTCTGTTTGAAACAGACAACAGCATGAAATGGGTTTGCTTATTGAAGTATATGGAATTTATATAAATCCTCTGGGGATCACGATAGAGAATTAAGTGTGCAGCATCTGCTATGCCCAGGTACGTAGCACCTAATGACGTGACTTACTCCACCATGCTTATGTGGCTGAGATAATGACATTGTTTCCTATAGGTCTACGCTCTTTCTGTTGGAGAATTGTAATGCATATCTTACTAAAGATTGAGAAGTCCTACAGGTATGAAACCTGATTTTTGTGTGTGTTTTGGTTTGTTTTTTGACAGAGTTTTTCTCTGCCCCTCTCCCACCTCCCCCACGCCCCCACTCCCCCCACCCCCTGCCCCGCTAGAGTGCAGTGGTGTAGTGGTGTCCACTGGAAACCAGACCTATAGGACCTGGTTTCCAAGGTGTTCAAAGCCTTGTGTAAATTAACTTATCTCTGATAAGCCTAGACAAGGGTTATCTTCCTCATTTTTAGGTGGGGGAATCAAGACCCTAACAGAGGCCAACCCATTGTTATTTAGCAACACTGTGGCACAACCACACAATAGAGTCCAAATGAACAGGCCAAGATGTTGCCTTAGCCCAGCATTCTGAGTGTTGACACGGAAGGTGTTAATCGAAGTGACAAAAAAGTGTTCCATGTGCAAATAAATATGGCTAGGTGAGGTGGCTCACACCTGTAATCCTAGCACTTTGAGGTGGGAGACAAGGAGTTTAAGGTTGGAATAAGCTATAATGACACCACTACACCACTGCACTCTAGCGGGGCAGGGGGTGGGGGGAGTGGGGGCGTGGGGGAGGTGGGAGAGGGGCAGAGAAAAACTCTGTCAAAAAACAAACCAAAACACACACAAAAATCAGGTTTCATATCTGTAGGACTTCTCAATCTTTAGTAAGATATGCATTACAATTCTCCAACAGAAAGAGCGTAGATCACTTTTCAAATTTGCCCACTAAGCATACCTACTTAGGAACTCTTAAAATAGTGTTCCTCAGAGCACTAGTTGGGAAATGGGGCTCTAGTTGATCACATTAACATGATGCTCTTCAAATTCTTTTCTGTTACAAAAGCAAGCTCCTCTTACAATGCTAAAAACAGGGCAGCGCCTGTGGCTCAATGGGTAGGGCGCCAGCCCTATATACCGAGGGTGGCGGGTTCAAACCCAGTCCTGTCCAAACTGCAACAAAAAATAGCCAGGCGTTGTAGCAGGCACCTGTAGTCCCAGCTACTTGGGAGGCTGAGGCAAGAGAATCGCCTAAGCCCAAGATCAGGAGATGGCTGTGAGCTGTGACAGGACAGTACTCTACCGAGGGCAAGAAAAAAACTCTCTTAAAAAAGAATGTTAAAAACAAAACCAAACCCATATCTGAAGTAATTCTACTCCCCTATCACCCTAGTCTCACCCTGGACACTAAGATTTCATTCCTTTATCATTTGTTGCTGGTGCCTGGGGGAACTGATTTCTTCCCCTGCCTGTCTTTGACCACATGGTTGCTTATGTGTACTATTTCAACTCTTCATTTGGTTAAATCCTTTTTTTACTATGTAAGTTTTCTTTTGTTTTAATTTTGAAAATTTAAAATAATAATTTCTTTTTTTTTTTTTTTTCTGAGACAGAGCCTCAAGCTGTCACCCTGGGTAGAGCGCTGTGGCATCACAGCTCACAGCAACCTCCAACTCCTCAGCTTAAGCAATTCTCCTGCCTCTGCCTGTCAAGTAGCTGGGACCACAGGTGCCCACCACAACGTCCTGCTATTTTTGTTTTTTTGGTTATAGCTGTCATTGTTGTTTGGTGGGACAGGGCTGGATTCGAACCTGCCAGCTCAGGTGTATGTGGCTGGCGCCTTAGCTGCTTGAGCTACAGGTGCTGAGCCAATCAATTCTAATTTTTTAAAATACAATATTAATAGGAAATTAGAGTTAGGGGCAGCTCCTGTGGCTCAAAGAGTAGGGCTCTGGCCCCATATACCAGGGGTGGTGGGTTCAAGCCCGGCCTTGGCCAAAACTGCAAAAGGAAAGAAAGAAAAAAAATTAGAGTTAGGAGGAATATCTCATTATACAGAGAGGAAACCAAATCCTACATAGGTCAGGTCACACAGAAGGCAATAGCATACCTAGAAATAGAATTGAAGTACCCTGGGCCTTGGCATAGGCTGTTTTTCACTACTGAAGTGATTACTTTGCTTTAATTTACAAGTGAACTCTTAGAATTCTCCTGAGTCTGTGTTTCTCATTAGATGTTTAATATAAAATACCATGTGGAAGGAAAGGAAGTCATGGCAGCATCTGCTTTAGAAATAGTAAGTAGAGCAAAAATACATATCCATGATGACTTCTTTATTATACCAATGCAGGAGATTAGGACCAACCCCAGGTTATAGGCTCACCTCGGTTAAAAAAGAGTTTTACTTTAGCATACTGGCCAAGTTAAGGATTGATGAGCAGATTTCTCCTGTAGTTGAGGTCCCTTTACCATATAAGTAATGAAGCATAGTCAGTGAGGGGGGAAACCTGAAAAGGAGGTGGTGTGATAGAGGATTTGTGCTTTACCACTTTTGTTTTCTGAGATATGACATAGTTTAAAATGAAGAAAACCCATATCACAAAGTTAGTATCAAAATGGTTTAAAGTAAGATGAAGCAAACCAAGAAGGCTGTCATATATACTAAGTATATATTTGTGTCTGAGCTTCCAGGCAACCATAACAAAAAGAGAAATAAGTTATAAAGAAAGGTGGATGCCTATCAGTTACTCACAATAAAAAAAAAACATTTTCCCAGGCTCGGTGTTTATAGCACAGTGGTTATGGTGTCAGTCACATACATTGAGGGTGGCAGGTTTGAACCCAGTCTGGGCCAGCTAAACAATGATGACAACTGCAACAAAAAATAGCCAGGCATTTTGGCGGGCACCCATAGTCCCAGCTACTTGGGAGGCTGAGGCAAGAGAATCACTTAAGCCCAAGAGTTGGAGGTTGCTGTGAGCTGTGATGTTACAGCACTCTACCAAGGGCGACATAGTGAGACTCTGTCTCAAAAAAAAAAAAAAAGAGATTTTCCCAGGATTAAAGTCTTTTCTTAATTTTTTTATTTTTTTTATTTCATAATAACACAAGGGTATAGACCATTAGGTTATATACACATGACAGGTAAAAATCAAAGCTGTGCCATATATCTATGAGTCGTACCCATTGAACCCCTTCTTCTTCTCACCCCTTCATAAGTTTGACATGTTCTCCCGTGTGACAGGACTAAATTCTTTTTTTTTTTTTTTTTTTTTGCAGTTTTTGGCCAGGGCTGGGTTTGGGGCCAGCGCCCTACTCCTTTGAGCCACAGGCGCTGCCCCAAAACTAAATTCTTTAAAATGCTTTTCTTATATAGGACCTTATTTTAAGGGCTATTGTACATAAATCTTTACAAAAGATTTGAGATACACAAAAATCAAGAAATGTAAAATCTGCATGGACAGACACAAACCAAGCCCTCTCAGCAACATCACTAAACTGAACTAGTTAAAACTTGCACAGGTGAATCAGAAAAAATGCTGTTGCCTGTGTTTCATAGAAGTGAAATAATGGACCATAACAGTCTGTCTCAAAACTTTCACAGTGACCCACATACAATATAAGGTACAATGTCTTAAACAAAAGCTTTACAAAAATGGGGGAAATATTCACAGGATTGTTCCCCATAATAAGGTTGGATTAGAGTCAAGATTGGCTACTGCACTAGACTGCTCTTTAATGAGGAGCAGGATTGGCTTGGCGCCTGTGGCTCAATTGGCTAAGGCGCCAGTCATGTACACCTAAGGTGGCAGGTTTGAATCCCCAGCCCGGGCCCGCCAAACAACAATGATGGCTGCAACCAAAAAATGGCCAGGCTGTTGTGGCAGGCGCCTGTGGTCCCAGCTACTTGGGAGGCAGAGGCAGGAGACTCGCTTGAGCCCAGGAGTTGGAGGTTGCTATGAGCTGTGATGCCATGGCACTCTACCCAGGGAGGATAGCTTGAGGCTCTGTCTCAAAAAAAAAAAAAAAATGAGGAGCAGGATAGGCCAGGCACAGTGGCTCATGCCTGTAAACCCAGCACTCTGGGAGGCTGAGGCAGGTGGATTGCCTGAGCTCACAGGTTCGAGACCAGCCTGAGCCAGAACCAGACTCCCTCTCTGAAAATAGCCAGGCATTTTGGCTTGCACCTGTAGTCCCAGCTACTTGGGCAGCTGAGACAAGAGAATCACTTAAGCCCAGGAGTTTGGCTCAGAGCCTGTGGCTCAAGTGGCTAAGGCGCAAGCCACATACACCTAAGGTGGTGGGTTCGAATCCAGCCTGGGCCCGCCAAAACAACAATGATGGCTGCAACCAAAAACTAGCCAGGCGCTGTGGCAGGTGCCTGTGGTCCCAGATACTTGAGAAGCAGAGGCAGGAGACTCGCTTGAGCCCAAGAGTTGGAGGTTGCTGTGAGCTGTGATGCCACAGCACTCTACCCAGGGGGATAGCTTGAGGCTCTGTCTCAAAAAAAAAAAAGAAAAAGCCCAGGAGTTTGAGGTTCCTGTTAGGTATGATACTACAGCACTCTACCAAGGGTGACAAAATGAGACTCTGTCTCAAAAACAAAAAAGTAAAGAAAACCACAAGTAATGAGAGTAACACACATGCAGTTTCCGTTCAAAATGAACAAATGTTAACATTTAGTCATATATTTACTAGACCTTAATAATAAAAAGAAAGAATGAAACATTACAGATAAAGTTGAAGGGTCTATCAGTTAGGATGGGCTAGGCTATCCTAACAAACATACAGCTCTTTCTCCATCATGCGTCATGTTCACTGTGTGTCATCTGGGAACTCCCTTGGATACTGTCCTCACTTCAGGACCCAGTTGATGATGTGAACTGAAACACTAGTAATCACTATAGCAAAAGGACAAAGAACATGGTAAATTGTGCATTTGGTTCTTTTTTTTTGAGACAAAGCCTCAAGCTGTCCCCCGGGTAGAGTACTGTGGCATCACAGCTCACAGCAACCTCCAACTCTTGGGCTCAAGCGAGTCTCCTGCCTCTGCCTCCCAAGTAGCTGGGACCACAGGTGCCCACCACAACGCCCAGCTATTTTTTGGTTGCAGCCATCATTGTTGTTTGGTGGGCCCAGGCTGGATTCGAACCTGCCATCTTAGGTGTATGTGGCTGGCGCCTTAGCCACTTGAGCCACAGGCACCAAGCCTGTGCATTTGGTTCTTAAATCTTCCTCCTGGAAGTAACATTGTTTTGACCACAGTAAGCTGTATGGTCATGCCTGACTTCAAAGAATCCGAGGAAGTACAATGCTACCATATGCCTGGAAAGAAAGCCAGAAGATTCTCAAATAGACCTAATGAGGGCCACAGTCCCACAGTCCCAGGGCTGGTTTCCTCCCCACTCAGAGGCAGCCATTGTTATAAATGGCATGCACATCTAGACCCTATTTTATATTTTTACTACAAATATACTACTGATAATTTATATAGTATTACTTTGTATATTTTATTTTAACAAGATATTATTAATGAAATCATAACTTTTATAATTTCCTACAATTTTTAATCAATACTTTATTTTCAGAATTAGTCTATGTCAAATCATATAGATTAGTTCATTTATTTAAACTCCATGGGCTGGGTGTGGTGGCTCACACCTGTAATCCTACCACTCTGGGAGGCTGAGGCAGGTGGATTGTTTGAGCTCAGGAGTTCCAGACAAGCCTGAGCAAGAGCAAGCCCCCATCTCTAAAAAATAGCCGGGCAATGTGGCAGGTGCCTGTAGTCGCAGCTATTTGGGAGGCTGAGGCAAGAGAATCACTTGAACCTAAGAGTATGCGATTGCTGTAAACTATGATGCTTGTACTCTCTCCAGGGTGACAAAAGTGAGACTCGGTCTCAAAAAAAAACCCACAAACACCCCAGCATAGCATTCCATACTATAAATAAACTGTGAGGCTGTATTATAGGTGTGATAGCTCAGCACTTTGAGAGGCCAAGGCAAGAAGATTGCTTGTGCTCAGCAGTTGGAGGCTGACGGTAGCTCACACCACTATACTCCAGTCTGGGTGACAGAGTGAGACCTTTTCCCTAAAAAAATAAACACATAAATATAAAAATACTGTGATTTTTCCATTCTTCTACAACTGAGCAACTGTTTCTCATCTTTTATTAGCAGTAGTAGTGTGATATTGTAAATACATTTGAGAGATTTCCTGGCAACCTTTCTCAGTTGGGTTTAACAAGACAAACCCTAATGATGTAATACAACCTCTGTGTGCAATAAATTAACTTCTCTCTTATGCAGCTAGAATGACACTACTTATATACTGTCCTTGGGAGAATTGAGAAAACAGTCATTCAAATGATTTAGGAGAATTTTAGTTGAGAAAAGCTGCTTGGAATATGACCTAAATGTGGATCGCAAGGTCTTAGACCATGGACATTTTCAACTTATCTAGACACTGTCAAATTGTTCTCTGAAAAGGACCTAGTGATTTACAGTTCTGCCAGATGTATACGAGAGTTCTCATTTTCCTAGGCTCACTGTCATCAGATGTATTACTTTTGGCCAATCCCATGGCTGTAAAATAGTATTTCGTTGTTGTTTTTAAGTTGCATGTCCCTGATTGCTAGTGAGTGGAACTTTTTTTTCTCATACTTGGCCACTGAGTTTCTTTTTCTGTGGATTGCCTGTTTAAATTCTTTGCCTATTTCTCTGCTGGCTTATTAATGTTTTTCTTATTGATTTATAGTCTCTCTTTATGCTTTTAAAATAGTTTTTAATATTTTTCTTTTTATCTTTTGTATCCAATGCTTTGTCCATTACATATGTGGTCATCTCCAGGTGATGCCATAACCTTCCACCTACACATCACCCACAATTGCCGCTGAAGTCACTTCTATCTTTAACATTTTATGAATCTATGTCATAACTTCACCCACATGTGCATCTAAAACTAGAAAACTTTAAACCCAGGTAAAGAGTTTTACTAAATATATAGGTGCATTTTATATATTCCTTTTATCCCTAAGTAAATGCTTCTATGAATGAAGTACATATATTCTGAACTTGCTTAAATTGCAAGGAACCTTTGAATGGCCAAATTCAAACAAGGTTGTGTTTGGGTAAGCACAGTTATTATATGCAAAGATCAGCCAGTCCAAATTTCCTCCTCATAGAGGCCTTCTTTGACCCAGTGGGCAAGAGACGTGTTTAAAATAAGCTGACCAGTCCTTCACACAAAACTGAATTTGTGGTCGCTCTCTAACAAACCCAGGCTGAGCAATCAATGGTGCCCTGTGCTCATGAATTGGTGGTACTGTCTTAAAAGGGACCATTAGCTTAAAAGACATTCTAAATGCAAAAAATAGTGTGGTAATTACAGAACTAAGTCAATTTTTTTTCTCAAAACATCATCATTACTAAAATAGACTATGTACAGGAGTGTTGGGATTGTGAGGTTATTTATGGGACTTTTCTCCTTTCTCAGTTCTCCAAATATTCCATAATAGATTCACACTGTATTAATAATTCAAAAATCCTAATGAGAACCAAAACCAAACTATAACCTATTGTGAGTATGAGGATTCTGTTTCTCAGATAGATGTTCACCTCACGTTGGGGTCAGAAATCAGAGGCAGGAAAATACATGGGTCTTTCCCATGTTGTAAGCTTTTCTAAGTCAAGTTGAAAGTGCTAGAAAACTGCAGGCTTACCTAGGACGGGGGAAATGGCCTAATGCTGTGACTAAGATTGTAGAGAATAAATGCTGGAGATGGAGGGGGGGCAACACATGGACCAAAGAAAGAAAAGGTTATCTCGGCCAAACGCAAGGCTGACCTGGAATAGGTTTGTAAGTCTGAGGGGAGAGGCAGCAAAGAACAGAGGAAAAAATACCAGGAGACTGGCTGTCAAAAGACTCAAGTGTTGGCAGTGCTGTGGCTCACACCTGCAATTTAACACTCTAGGAAGCTGAAGCAGGAGGATTGCTTCAGCTTAGGAATTCAAGACCAGCCTAAGCAAGAGTGAGACCCTGTCTCTATACTCAAGTGTAAGCCTGGGTTCTGCTGCTCACTGATGTTGGAATGTTGGACCTCTGCTATGTCACTTGGCCTTATCTGTGAAGTGGAAGTGAAAGTGACGCCCAGGGTTGCCCTGAGACCCAACGTGATGAGGTATATGACAGCATTTGTAGGCCGGGGGCGGTGGCTCACGCCTGTAATCCTAGCACTCTGGGAGGCCAAGGTGGGTGGATTGCCTCAGTTCACAGGTTTAAGACCAGCCTGAGCAAGAGTGGGACCCCAAAAATAGAAAAACTGAGGCAAGAGGTTGCTGTGAGCTATGACACGACAGCACTCTGCCCAGGGCAACAGCTTAAGACTCTGTCTCAAAAAAAAAAAAAAAAAAGAAAGAAAACATTTGGTAAATGCTGAGTTTCTGTCCTCAGGCTAGTTACTCAAACTCTTGGGTTCAAGTGATCCTCTTGCCTCAGCCTCCTAAGTAGCTGGGACTATAGGTGCCTGCCACAACTCCTGGCTATTTTTTAGAGATGGGGGTCTTCCTCTTGCTCAGGCTGGTCTCAAATTTGCGAGCTCAGGCAATCTACCCATCTCAACCTCCCAAGTAATGGGATTACAGGCATGAGCCACTGCACCTGGCTTTTTTTTTTTTTTTGGACAGAGTTTCACTTTGTCATCCGTGGTAGAGTGTGGTGGCATCACAGCAACCTACGACTCTTGAGCTTAAGTGACTCTCTTGCCTCAGCCTCCCAAGTAGCTGGGATTATAGGCACCTGCCACATGCCTGGCTATTTTTTTAGAGATGAGGTCTTGCTCTGACTCTGGCTCAGGCTGGTCTTGAACTCCTGAGCTCAGGCAATCTACCTATCTTGGTCTCCCAGAGTGGTAAGATTACAGGCGTGAGCCACTGAGCATGGCCTGGGCTAGTTATTCTTTTTTTTTTTTTTTTTTGAGACAGTGTTTCACTTTTTTTTTTGAGACAGTGTTTCACTATGTCACCCTCAATAGAGTGCCATGGCATCATAGCTCATAGCAACCTCAAACTCTTGGGTTTAAGCGATTCTCTTGCCTCAACCTCCCAGTAGCTGGGACTACAGGTTCCCACCACAAAGCCCAGCTATTTTTGTTGTTATTGTTGTTGCTGTTGCAGTTATCATGTTGTTTAGCAGGCCCGGGCCAGGTTTGAACCCACCAGCCTGGGTGTATGTGGCCAGTGCCGTAACCCTTGTGCTGTGAGCACTGAGCCTGGGATGGTTATTCTTAATGAGAAAAGGGCACCAGAGAAGTGCTAACAAAGAGTAGAGAAAGAGAAAAAAAAGGCTCAGTTCAGAGCAAAATGGGAAGAGCAAGCCTGAGATAACAGTGCCAGAGCCACCAACACGGGCCAGCTGCTGCTTCTCTTCCTCCCTTAACTGTGAGTGACCGGGGGTTACAGTCACTGTGAGTGACTGGGAATTGGGTTCACTGTGCACTTCTCAGGAGACTGGGAATTGGGTTCACTGTGCACTTCTCAGGAGACAGGGACTGGGGAGACATAGCATCTGTATCTGAAGTCTAATAATGTTTTTTTTTTAATAAATCTCTTCATACAACATTGTGTGAAGAGCATTTGGCAGGGCCAGGTGCAGTGGCTCACGCCTGTAATCCTAACACTCTTGGAGGCCAAGATGGGTGAATCTTTGGAGGTCAGGAGTATTTTATCGAATCCTGAGCAAGAATGAGACCTCTTCTCTACTAAAAACAGAAGAACTAGCCAGGCATCATGGCAGGCTCCTGTAGTCCCAGCAATTCAGAAGGCTGAGACAAGAGGATACCATTTGAGCCCAAGATTTAGAGGTTGCTATGAGCCATGATGCCATGGCACTCTACCCAGGGTGGCAGAGTGAGAGTCTGTCTCAAAAAAAGAGAAAAAAACGGCATTTGGCAGCAGAGCTGGTGCAGTGTCCTGTGCTTGTAGTCTGTTCTACTTTCAAAACTGAGATGGAAGGATCCCCAGGGACAAGGAATTCAAGACCAGCCTCAGCAATATAGTAAGACCCTGTCTCTGAAAAAAACAAAAAAAAAACTTGCCAGTAAAGGGCATCTAAAGATGCATTTTGAGTAATTTTTGTTTGTTTTTGAAAGAGGATCTTGAGGGCCAGGCCTGGTGGCTCATGCCTGTAATCCCAGCACTTGGAAGGCTGAAGTGGGTAGATTGCCTGAGCTCATAGGTTCAAGACTAGCCTGAGCAAGAGCAAGACCCTGTCTCTAAAAATTGCTGGGCATTGGGGTGGGTATCACCAGTACCAGCTACTCCCCTCTCTGGGAGGCTGAGGCGAGAGAATCACTTGAGTCCAAGAGTATGAGGTTGCTATGAGCTATGACGCCAGAGCATTCTACCGAGGGCTACAAAGTGAGACTCTGTCTCAATAAAAAAAAAAAAAGGAAGAAAGAAAGAGGGTTTTGAGTACAGTGGTGTAATCATAGCTTACTGCACCCTTAAACTTCTGGACATCAAGGGATCTTCCCACTTTGGCCTCCCAAAGTGCTGACATTACAAGCATGAGCCACTGGGCCCAGCAGAAAGTTATATTCTGATAGGTGGAAACTTGATAGCAAATGAAGAGGGATTTTTTTTCTGCCCCTCACCTGTGGCCTGAAGGTAGTGTCCCTAACTCAATCGCTTAAGCTTTCTAAGACTTAACTAGCTTCACAGACAAAAAAACCTACCTGAATATTCCCTTCCACTTAGTCATAAGGCTACGGGTTACACTTTGTGGTTTTTCTTTCCCCTAAAAGGTAGCTGTACACTGTCTTCCTTTCAACCATGGTTCACCAGAAAATAATAATTATGATGAAAGGGAGGAGATGTGTACAGTGACAGACTTTCCTCCTCTTCTCCCCCTGTTCCTGAGCCCTAGACCCCAAAGACTATAGACATGGTTGCAGTTTTCACTGAGGAGTGGCCTACAAAGAAAATCTACTTGGCAGTGACCTACATTTGGCTCTTGGCTTAGAAACACTAGCTTTGAGAAAAGCTTACCTTACCTGTTCAGGCCTTTCCTCTTCCCACTGCAGTAGCAGCTCCTATGAGCCTATTTTACACCCAAAGCTACTGAGGCAGACAGATTTAGTAAATTTCCCCAAGCCTCGGGTGGTATATATGTAGTAGTAAGTTTTTTAATTTTAGCTTCAGAACTGGCTCTTTTTTAGATGTAGCTCTGTGATTGTCAAGGGTGTGTGTGAGAGTGTGTGTGTGTGCGTGTGTAACAAGGAAATCGGAAATTACATTCAGTATAATAACATTACACATATTTATGCTTGGGGAAGGAACCCATTGCTTTTCTTTTACAGTGAAATTTTTACTTTTGAAAATTTGGCAAAAATCTTCTTGGCTATTAGGGATATGCAAAGATATCCTCTTTAACATGGAAGACGTTCGGAGCATGAGTGAGACATTTATGTTCTATCCATCAGACGGGAATTTGGGTTAAACACACTGGCTTAGTCTTCACAGAGTCTTCACTCCCCACATGCTCCTGCTGTGGCTCCTTGATGCTTTGGATTTCATCTAATCTTGCAATGAAATTCTTGTCAGTGCTTTTTCATCTGTGACTTCAGTCTCTCCAACAAATAGCCACTCTTTTTCTCCTATATTTAATGACATAGGAAGAACAAAACACAATATAAAACAGAAAAGAATGCAATATAAGATTTTATGTATAATAAAATTTACGTATACTTAATACTTAATTTATGTATACTTAAATTTTATTGAAAAATTTCACTAATTTATAAATGTTAGCATAAGAGGAAATGTAGTGCCATGGCAAAAGCATGCAGTCAGAAAGACTGAGGGGTGAATATTGTTTCTGCCACTTAGCTGTATGAACTCCAGCAAGTTACTTAACCTCTCTGATCCTCAGTTTCTTTTGTCTGCAAAAATAGAGGGGGTGCAGGAAGAATTGCATTTATTTCAAGGAAGCTGAATTAAATTAGAACTCATTAACTTAAATACTTGACACACAGAAAGTACTCGATAAATGATCTTCTTATTTTGAGCAGGATTATATTTCCCAGCTTTGTGGGTTTATGATCACACAGTCACACAGGGTGCCTTAGCTGCCTTCATGTTCTGCCTTCTTGAAATTCTTAATACATATTTTTTCATTTTGCATTGGGCCCTGCAAATTATGCATACACAAGTATGTGAGCACACATTCTGTATAGACATAGAAAAGGTTAAAAAGCAATAAACTAAAATGTAAATAAACAGTGTTTACCTCTGGGTGCTTTTAAGGGGCACTTGTATTTTCTCCCTATTCTTCTGTATATTCCATAATTTCTATAATAAACGCATATTACTTTTCTTTTCTTTTCTTTCTTCTTTTTTTTTTTTTTTTTGAGACAGAGTCTCACTCTGTTGTCTCGGCTGGAGTGCTATGACATCATCATAGCTCACAGAAACCTCAAACTCTTGGGCTCAGGCCATCCTCTTGCCTCAGCCTCCTGAGTAGTGGGCTTATAGGTAAGGGCCACCATGCCTGGCTAATTTTTGAGCAGTGCTCAAACTGATCTCAAACTCCTGAGCTCAAGCAATCCACTGACCTCGGCCTCCCAAGGTATTAGGATTACAGGCGTGAGCCACTGCAACCAGACTATGTATTACTTTCCTTTTTTTTTTCTTTTTTCTTTCTTTTTTTTTTGAGACAGAGCCTCAAGCTATCACCCTGGGTAGAGTGCTGTAGCATCACAGCTCACAGCAACCTCCAACTCCTGAGTTTAAGCAATTCTCTTGCCTCAGCCTCTTGAGTAGCTGGGACTTTGGGCGCCCACCACAATGTCTGGCTATTTTTTGGTTGTAGTTGTCACTGTTTGGCAGGCCCGGACCAGATTCCAACCCGCCAGCTCTGGTGTATGTGGCTGGTGCCTTAGCCGCTTGAGCTACGGGCGCCACCTGTATTACTTTTCTAATCAGGAAAATAGTCAATACACACATATTCTTTTACAAAATTGTTCTCTCCATTTTGCAGATGAGGGAAACCAAGGTAACAGATAGGAAATGACTCACCTAAGATCACACAGCAATCGATGTTACATTATGACAGTGCTCAGGAAACTGCACTTCCATTTCTGCACCCACGCTTGTGGGTCGGAGTTGCCCGCTGGTTTTCTAACAAGAACCTCTTAGGGCATGTGGCTTGGCTCAGGGACGTGGCACTTCACTGTGCAGAAGCTCAGAATCACTTCCCCTATGCTCATCTGCAGGGCTTTCTGCAATGGAGTGTCAGAAGAAGCCACAACCCCTGTTCTCAGCACATTCGTAGGCAGGTTCTATAGTTGTATATGAAACAGTGATGTCGATTCTGTCGTGCAGACTCAAATGTTCTAAGAAGAACAGGAAGAGGAACTGGTTGTCAGAAGAGCAGCTAAGAACCATTGCACAAAATCTCTTCCCTAGGGCTGTTCACAAATTAAAAATGTTAGAAGTTTTGCAACTTTTAATGCCCCCCCCTTCCCTCTGTGAACCTCTCCAGGGGTAAAGAGCATGAAGAGAAGAGGACAGAAATCTGCATATTCTGTAGTTCACAGCCTTGAAGGTCTTCTCTGACAACTCCCACTGGAGAGGTTTCTTTATTTCACCTCCACAGCAGCTGAAGCAGCGTTCGCCCCCACATTTTGATTTTTCCCTTCTGCGCTTTCTCTTCCCCTTCCTCCTCTAGTCTCTAGGCAATCCGAATCTGAAACTCTTTTGAAACTCACAGTACTCTCAAGTACTGTGAACATCAAAGCACTTCTCCCTGCTTTCCTAACCCTTTTTCTGCCAGGAACTACACTTGAAATCCTCGGAGCAGCACAGTAAGTCTTCTAGGCTAGTATCTCTAAGGAACTTCCAGAGATGGTCACTGGCTGAGTTATCCAGGCCACAGAGTAAGTGTTCTGCCCTGAGACGATGGGGAACAGGGGAAGGCTCAGGAGTGTGAGACAGCCAGGCTCGGACTAGTGATAGTCACATGAATATTAATATTAGCTCCGTTATTGAGTTCTTCTTACTCTGTGCCAGGTAGGTGATTTCCTTTACATCCATGATGTGATTTAATTTAATCCTTACAATGATCTTTATAAATTAGGTATTATGATTCCTTTGTTTACAAGGGGAAAGGATGCTTCCCCCTTTTGAAAGTGACTTGTTCAAAGACACAGATAGTCAAACCCACAGCAGAATCTGTGACACCAACAGTGAACCCTAATGGAAACCATGGGCCTGTGGTGATAAGGATGTGTCAATGCAGGTTTATTAAGTGCAAGAAATGTGCCACTCTGGTGTGAGATGTTGATGGTGTGGAGGCTGTGCGTGGGGGGCCCCAGGTATATTTAAGAGAACTCTATGTACTTTCTGCTCGATTTTACTGAGAACCTAAAACTGCTGTAAAAAATAAAGTCTATTAAAACACACACACCAGAGCTAGTAAATAGCAGGACCAGGTGTCAAAACTAGGTCTATCTTGTTGGACGACAGGAAGTTATTGCTATCAACAACCTGACAACCTGTTAAGGTCCCTGCACAGATAGCAGTATGACGGGGTGTTTGTGTGGGCAAGTATGGGTTGGGGGTGTGTGTTGAGTAGTAGCATGTGGAGAAAAAAGAAAAAACTGGAAAAAAGAAATCTCGCATTGAGCTTTATGAGCTTGGACAGGATACTTTTGTTTTAGTTTCCTCATCTATAAATTGTGACAGGGTCATTGTGAAGGTCAAATGAAATAAAATATAAACAAAGTACTCTGCAATTGTAAGCAATAATTCCCATACTAGTTGTTACACACACACACACTCACACAGTCACATGTGTGCATCCATGGTGAGAGGGCCCCACCTTTGTATCTGTCAACTGCAAGATGAAGTGGTTGGACTGGTACTTCCATCTGGAGGGGGTTTTTTTTTGGTCTCTAAGCTCTGTTTTGCACAATCCTCGTAACTCCCCTCCTGAGTCTCCACCCACCTCCCAGTCTTAAAAAAGAACAAAATTGTTTTCTTCTCCTGTCCTTATATCTCTTGGACCTACTCCCCAGGACCACCTTTTGGCTTGCATCCTCAGCATACCCAACCTGAGTCCCCTGGGGTCCTTGGGAAGCAATGCAATAGGGATACCTAGCCTTCTGAGCCTGAAGAACACTCTCTTTTCTCGCATTAAAAAAAAAAAAAAGCTCGGTGCCTATGGCTCAAGTGGCTAAGGCCCCAGCCACATACACCTGAGGTGGCGGGTTCAAATCCAGCCTGGGCCCGCCAAACAACAATGATGGCTGCAACCAAAAAAAAAAAAAAAAAAAAACATACAGCCAGGCGTTGTGGCCCCTGTGGTCTCAGCTACTTGGGAGGCAGAGGTAGGAGATGTGCTTGAGCCCAGGAGTTGAGGTTGCTGTGAGCTGTGATGCCATGGCACTCTACCCAGAGCTTGAGGCTCTGTCTCAAAAAAAAAAATCTTTTAATTATGTACATTTTCAAACCTAACACAAAGGCATAAAGAATAATATAGTTAATCTTCATTACCCAAAACCCATTTTTAACAATTGTCAACCCATGAACAATCTAGTTTCATCTGTATTCCCACTCACCACGCCGCCACTGGGTTGGTTAGAAGCAAAATCTAGATATTCCCCTACTGTCTGATCCATGGTTTCTTTGTTCAGTGGGTTGGTTTGCACTCAATCCAAGCAAAGTCTGTATAATGTATTTGCTTGATATGTCTCTAAAATCTATGTGTTTCTTCTTTTCTTTTTCCCTCTAATTCACTTGTTGAAGAAACAAGGTCAGGTTGTTTGCACTGTAGAATTTCCCAGATTTTAACCCATCCCGGAGTATCTTATTATTATGTTCCTGTCTTCTCTGTTTCCTGTGAACTGGAAATTAGATCTAGAACATATTCAGGCTTGATGTTTCTGGCAAGAAGGCTTCCTAGGTGGGGTGTCTGAGGAACACTTTGTCGGTGAGAAAGGCCCTGTCTGCTGCTGGGCTAAGTGGCCAGAATTCTGATGATGCTTTTTGAAACTTTCCCCCCATTCCTTGTTTTTTTTTAAATGTCACTTCAAGACTTAAAAAACTCCACACAATTTTATGTGACTTGTAATTGCCCAGCCCTCGCACACGCGAAGGCCCTTAGACGTTTATCAGCCATGCCACCTGTCCAGAATTCTAGTGGTTCCTAACAGGTGCTTAAAGAGATAGCTTGAAAAACGGAGGGTGGGCCATGGGACAGGAATGGGAGGGGAACTCTAGGATTCTAGCAGCAGCACTTTAACTTGCTCTATGTTTTTTTTTTTTTTTGAGACAGAGTTTCACTTTGTCAACTTTGGTAGAATGCCATGGCATCATAGTTCACAGCAACCGCTAACTTTTGACTCAAGTGATTTTTTTGCCTCAGCCTCCTGAGTAGCTGGGACTACAGGCGCCTGCCACAAAGCCTGGCTATTTTTTTTTAAGAGACGAGGTCTCACTCTGGCTCAGACTGGTCTTGAACCTCAGCAATCCACTGTCCTGGCCTTCCAGTGTGTTAGGATTACAGGTATGAGCCACAGTGCCTCGCCTTGTTCTGTGTTAATATCCACATGAAGTATCATTTAAGAAAAGGGTTTCCCAGCGTTAAAAAGTTTGCAAACTGCTGGTCTCTCACTGAGATCAGCTATTACTCTCCCTTACGCCACCACAAGAGTGCCAGGTGACTTTTAATTTCATTACAGAGGTAAAGGGGAGAAGTGCCCCATATTAACACAGGGAGATGCTTTAATCATTCACTGAACAGTGAGTCACGGTTAAAATCCCCCTACTCTGAATGTGAAAGAACGAAGGGGAATTTTACTTACCACAATTGAGTGCATCCCTGGGCCTCGTGGGGCATTCCCACGAGAGCCTTGTGCCCTGAGCTCCTATTTGTGTCACATCAGTCCTTTTTTTGATGAACATTTATCAAGACATGAGCAGCCAGGATAAAAGTGATGTGTGTGCAATTGTAAAATTCTAAACGTAGAATTTTAGTCTGTTTTTCCATTGGCCAATATGGTAGTTACTGGCTATTTAAATCTAACTGTTTAAATGTGAATCATTAAAATTGAATAAAATTTAAAATCCAGGTCATCAGTCACACCAATCATCTTTCATATGAACAGTGCCTATAAGTGTGCCTAATGGATACTGTGTTGAACGATGAAGTCATTGGAGAAAGTTTTATTGGATAGTGCTAGAGTCGCCCAATCTAAATTATTATTATTATTATTTTTGGAGGCAGAGTCGCTTTATTGCCTTTGGTAAAGTGCTTTGGCATCACATCTCACAGCAACCTCCAACTCCTGGGCCTAGGTGATTCTCTGGCCTCAGCCTCCTGAGTAGCTGGGACTATAGGCACCTGCCACAACACCCGGCTATTTTTTGTTACAGTTTGGCTGGGGCCAGGTTCGAACCTGCCACCCTTGGTATATGGGGCTGGTGACCGACCCATTGAGCCACAGGCACCACCCTAAATTATTAATTGTCCATATGGCCAAACTGGGGCCCCCTCATCTGTCTCTGCACTACTAGCTCCCTCCAAAAACCTTCCCTTTTCCATCCATCCTGTCCCCAGGATTGCTGGAGCAGTGAGTGTGTGTAAGTGAGCATTAGAGAGTCTGTGAGCTTATTGTAGAGTTTGCTTTTATTCTGACTCTGTGTCTTATTTGGTGTGCCCTGCCTAGTCTCACTAACAGAGGGAGAAGATAGAGGTAATTTTCCTCGATAGAGTGCTATAGCATCACAGCTCACAGCAATCTCAAACTATTGGGCTCAAGTGATTCTCTTGCCTTAGCCTCTCGACTAGCTGGGACTACAGGCGCCTGCCACAACGTCCAGCTATTTTTAGAGACGTGATCTTGTTTTTGCTCAGGCTGGTCTCAAACCTGTGAGCTCTGGGAAATCCACCTACTTAGGCCTCCCAGAGTGCTAGAATTACAGGCATGAGCCACCACTCCTGGCTTCACACAATTTCTTTTATTATTTTTTTATTTTTTGAGACAGAGTCTCACTATGTCACCTTCAGTAGAGTGCAGTGGCATCACAGCTCACAGCAACCTCCAACTCTTGGGCTTAAGCGATTCTCTTGCCTCAGCCTCCCAAGTAGCTGGGACTATACGTGCCTGCCACAATGCCTGACTATTTTTTGGTTGTAGTTACCATTGTTTGGCAGGCCCATACTGAGTTCGAAACCGCCAGCTCCCATGTATATCGCTGGTGCCCTAGCCACTGAGCAACAGATGCTGAGCCTTTTTTTTTTTTTTTGAGGCAGAGTCTCACTATGTCACCCTCAGTAGAGTGCCATAGTGTCACAGCTCAGAGCAACCTCAGACTCTTGGGCTTAAGCAATTCTCTTACCTCAGCCTCCCACTAGCTAGGACTACAGGTGCCCGCCACAGTGCCCGGTTATTTTTTGTTGCAGTTGTCGTCGTTTAGCTGACCCAGGCCAGATTCGAACCCTCCAACCTTGGTGTGTGTGGCTGGCACCATAACCACTATGCTATGGGCACCAAGCCTTCACATGATTTCTTTATCCATTTATCCATTGATGGACACTTAGGTGGATTCGAAATCCTGGTTTTTGTGAATTGTACTGCAATAAACATGGGGTGCAGATAATAACATCTTTTCCATATACTAAATTCCCTTCTTTTGATTATAAACCTAGCAGTGGGAGTGCTGGGTCATATGGTTGTTCTAGTTTTACTTATTTGAGGAGCCTCCATACTGTTCTCCATGGTGAATACACTAATTTACCTTCCTACCAACAGTGTAGGAAGATTCTCCTTTCACCACGTCCTTGCCAGCCCCATTTACTGAAGAGACTATCCTTTCCTCACTGTGTTCTCTACAGCTTGTCAAAGATAAGTTCTCTATGGATGTATGGATGGATTTCTGGGTTCTCTATTCTGTTCCATTGGTCTACACGTGTTTGTTTTTATGCCAGCACCATGCTTTTTTGGTAACTACAGCCTTGTAACATAATTTGAAGTCAGATAATGTGATTGCTCCAGTTTTGTTCTTTTTGCTTAGGATGACTTTGGCTATTCTGGGTATTTTTCTTTTTTTTTTTTGAGATGGAGCCTCAAGCTATCCCCCTGGGTAGAGTGCCATGGCATTACAGCTCACAGCAACCTCCAACTCCTGGGCTCAAGCGAGTCTCCTGCCTCTGCCTCCCAAGTAGCTGGGACCACAGGTGCCCGCCACAACGCCCGGCCATTTTTTTTTTTTTTTGGTTGCAGCCATCATTGTTGTTTGGCGGGCCTGGGCTGGGGATTCGAACCCACCACCTTAGGTGTACGTGGCTGGCACCTTAGCTGATTGAGCCACAGGTGCCGAGCCTATTCCGGGTATTTTATGGTTCTATATACATTTCAGGATTACTTTTTCTATTTCTGTGAAGAATGTCATTGGTAGTATTTTGATGAGAATTGTATTGAATCTGTATATTGTTTCAGGTTGTATGGATATTTTAACAATATTGATTCTTCCAATCCATGAGCACAGAAGATCTTTCCATTTTTTTGCGTCCTCTTCAATTTCTTTCATCAGTGTCTTATAGTTGTCATTGTAGAGATCTTCCACTTCTTTGGTTAAGTTTATTCCTGAGTATTTTATCCTATTTCTGGCTATTATAAATGGGATTGCTTTCTTGGCTTCTTTTTCAAATTGTTTACTTTTGGAATACAGAAACGCTACTAATTTTTGTATGTTGATTTTGTATCCTACTTCTTGTTCTATTTCAATGAAAAAAAAATGTCTAGCCTTTAACTTTTACACACTAAAATTTAGACCTGGATCTGAGACCTTACTGTTATATAGTAAGAGTTTTAAATAAACACAAATTAGACACAGAGTTTAAGAACTGGAAGGAGCTGGGTGCAGTGGCTCACACCTGTCATCCCAGCACTTGGGGAGGCCATGGCTGGTGGGTTGCCTGACCTCACAGGTTTGAGACCAGCTTGAGCAAGACAAGATCCCACCTCTAAAAATACCCGGGCGTTGTGGAGGGGTAGTAGCTGCCCGTAGTCCCAGCTACTTGACAGGCTAAGGCAAGAGAGTCACTTGAGCTCAAGAGTTAGAGGTTGCTGTGAGCTATGACACCATGGCACTTTCCTAAGGGCAACAAAGTGAGATTCTGTCTCAAGAAAAAAAAGAAAGAAAAACTGGAAGGATCATAGGAATCAACTCTTTCGACAGCTTTACTCTTCCTAAAGGAGAATATATATAACCCAGAGAAGTTAAGTGACTTACCTAAGTACACACAGTGACTTAGCACATGGAGAGCAGCCCAGGTTACCTAGCTTTCACCCTAGGCTTTTCCCACTATTCAAAATTAAGAGATCTTCTTATTACTGGCTTCTTCAGAATCCTACAACAACTCTTTGCTCCTCTGATAGCAAGATTCTTAGGGTCTCACTGTAGGTCTTCTTTCCCATGAAATTAGACTCAGACTAGTCTGAATCACTCTGGATGTTTAGTTATCTACAAGTTCAAGTGTGTTCTAAAATATACCTCCCAAGAGACAGTTTCCCTAAAAATGCCCCTTGGGCTTTACAACCAAAACCACCCAAGCAGTAAAGAGAAATAGAAACCATTCCATCTAGACTGAATAACCTGCATGAGGGTGCAGTTTCAGTACCACAGCCAAATGTCAGAGGACTCACTGGCTGGCCAGTGTCACACCTATAATCCTAGCACTCTAAGAGGCCCAGGCAGGGGATTGTTTAAGTTCAGGAGTTTGAGACCAGCCTGAGGAAGAGCAAGATTCGGTCTCTACCAAGAGTAGCCAGGCGTTGTGGCAGGTGCCTAGAGTCCTAACTACAGGAGGATGAGGCAAGAGGATTGCTAGAGCCCAGGAGTCTGAGGTTGCTGTGAACTATGATGCCACAGCACTCAACCCCAGGGTGACAGAGTAAGACTCTATCTAAAAAAAAAAAAAAAAAAAAAAGAAGCTCATTCTTGGCCTGGTGTGGTGGCTCACACCTAGAAGACTGAGGCAGAAGATCACTTGAGGACAGGAGTTCAAGATCAGCCTGAGCAAAAGTGAGATTCCTCCTCTACTAAAATTAGAAAAAATTAGGCGGTGCCTGTGGCTCAAAGGAGTAGGGCGTCAGCCCCATTTGCCGGAGGTGGCGGGTTTAAACCCAGACCCGGCAAAAAACTGCAAAAAAAAAAAAAAAAAGAAAGAAAGAAAAAATTAGTCAGGCATAGTGGTACACACCTGTAACCCAGCTACTTGGGAGGCTGAGGCAGGAGGATTACTTAAGACCAGGAGTTTGAGGTTGTTGTGTGCTATAAAGACATAATTACACCCTAGTGTGGGTGACAGAGCAAGACTTTCTCAAAAAAAAAAAAAAGGAGAGAAAAGAAAAAGAAGAACCTGAGTTCTTCATTATAGCTTCTCTTGCCATGGATGTGCCTCACCAGGGCATGCATTTGGGGCCTCTGTCTCCCTGCAGTGTTTAACACAATATCAATGTAGTGGGGGGATCACCAGTTACCTCTCATGTGGGAATTAGACTTAACTCTTTCTGGTTAATTTCTAGATCAGGGTCAGCAGACTACATACAACCTGTAGAGCCAAATCTGGCCTGGTTTTATAAATATCTATCTGTTTTTGTAAATAAAATTGTATTGGAACACTGTCACACTCATTCACTTACATGCTGTCTATGGCTGCTGTGGGGCTATGAAAGCAGAACCGAGTAATTGCAACAGAAACCATATGATCCACAAAGGCTAAAAAAAAATTTGCTCTCCAGCCCCTTACAGAGAAAGTTTGCTGACCCCTGGGCCAGAGTCGCAGTATGACATGGTAGATAAACTATTTTCCAAACCAGTCATTCTGTTTACTTCAAAATGATGCTTATGAGATGGGGACAGGTTCAAATCCAGAAAGATGTTGCTGAACCAAAACCGTTATCATAACCAATTACAGCTGTTTCCTCTTAAAACTAATGTGCTTATTAACAGGAAATATATTCACGTGCTTTTTTTCTTTTTCCAGTTTCCCCTCCATTCAGCCAGATGCATCAATATTATCTAAAAAATAATCAGGATTTTCACAACAGGAATGCAAAGAGAAAGAGTTACGTTTTGCTTTTCATGTCCAAAATAAGGTTTTCTAGCAAGATGATATTTTTTATAACCAGGTTTGGTTGAGAAAGGATTTTCTGAATCATGCTTTCTTTGCACAATTATTATAGAGTTCCGTATAACATACATCCCATCCACACAGGAAGAAAAAGAAGACAGGCTGAATGCAGTGGCTCACACTTGTAATCCTAGCACTCTGGGAGGCCGAGGCAGGTGGATTGCTTGAGCTCATGAATTAGAAACAAGCCTGACCAAAATGAGACCCCATCTCTACTAAAAAAAAGAAAAACTGAGGCAGGAGGATTGCTTGAGCCCAAGAGTTGAAGATTACTGTGAGCTATGACTCCACAGCTCTCTACCCAGGGCGACAGCTTGAGACTCCGTCTCAAAAAAAAAGGAAAATGGCTCAGCGCCTGTAGCTCAGGCAGCTAGGGTGTCAGCCACATACACTGGAGCTGGCAGGTTCAAATCCAGCCTAGGCCAAAAAATAGCTGGGTGTTGTGGCAGGCACCTGTAGCCCCAGCTACTTGGGAGGTTGAGGCAAGAGAATTGCTTAAGCCCAAGAGTTGGAGGTTGCTGTGAGCTGTGATGTCAGAGCACTCTATCAAGGGTGACATAGTGAGACTCTGTCTCAAAAAAAAAAGAAAGAAAGCAGACATATGTGTGGTTTAATCTCTCTTCTCTGAGCCAAAATCATGGATAAGAATATAGACAGTGATCCCAGATTGTCTGGTTCAAATCTTGGTTCAACCTTGAACAACTATTTAACCTCATTTTTGCTTTGTTTCCTTGTCTATAAAAAAAAGTAGTAACAATATTACCTACTTCCAAAAATTGGTATGAAAACTAAGTAGCTGAGTACGTGTTAAAGTACTCAGAATCCAGCTTTTCACATACTAATATTATAACATGGGGTGGGGGTGAAGAATGACTTCCTGGAGGTTTTTAAAGGAATGCTGAGAAAAGTGGACCCTATCTCACTCCGGTCTGAGAGTCTGGAATGAGATCCTCTCAGAAGTCTCCAACCTGGAGAAGCCACATCAAAGCAAACTCTGCCAGAAGTGGGCTGAGCCTGGCTTTGTCCAGTTCTTCCTCAGCAGCGCTCCACTCCCATGTGCTCCCTGGGCAGCAGGAGTGCTGAGTGTCTGGTGGGGGGACTTCCAGAGGGAGTGGTCTTAAATGGGGGACCACTGGGATAGAAGCATAAGCTGGTCCACATAGCCATGAGAACTGAGACAGGGCAGTTTGAGGGAGACCCCTGCTTTTCTCAAAAACAGAAAAAGAATGCTCCTTCTGCAAACATCAGCCACCAAGGCCAGCAGAAGGCCAAGGAGGACCAGTTTCTCCTTACCAATCAGAAACCGGCAGAGACTGAGAGGCCATGGGATAGATGCAAACCACCGCCCCCCATTCCTCTTTATGCACTTAGATGCTATCCTCCGGGGAGACGGTGGAAATCCAAAAGACAGAGCACTCTAGCTAAAGTGGACTGTTTACCATCTAAATTATTGGATCCAACTATGCTTAGTGGATTAGACTGAAATACAGTCCTCATCCCATTGTCTAACCCTACCCTGTACCACAGTCTAGCAAGGTGGAGACTTACAAAGACATTTTGCAAAAATAAACAAATTGCTTTGGTGTTTTTGTTGTTGTTGTTGTTTGTTTTGCACAACTGAGTGTGGTGAGAGTGAATTTGTGACTCTGCTCCCTTTACCTCTATAAACTCTGAATAGGATCACCCCCTGTTAACACTCTCCCACCCACAGCCATAGCCACACACCCACATAAGCTTGAGTCTAAAACCAGCTTCAGGAATAAGCCAGAAGAGTTTTAGGCTCTGGGGTAAACAGGAGAAAAAAAAAAAAAACTTTCCAAAAAAAGACTCACTCCTGGTGACTTTATTTTTAAAACAGGGAAAATGTAACTACTTGCATAAACAACATTCAGAGGTACAACTTTTCTAAACGATTCGAAGTTACAACTCTTCCCTGATCACTTGCTCCCACTTTCTCTCTCTCTGGCTAATCAAGGGAGGAGTTGAGGGATCCAACAGTCTTTTGGTAAGAACTTACTGCTCACTCACTTTATAGAAGGCTTATGCTTTGGAGCCTATTAGGTAAACTACAGTTGTTGTTGTTTTTTTTTCTCCAAACTTTTAAGGAGAGAAGAAACAAAGCAAAGAACTGAATTCTCAGAGCCTTAGTCTTAAAACTATGCTGGAGGCCACTCCACCCTTGGTGGCTGGGGACCCAACTCAGCAGTGAAGTCAGACGCATCCTCAGGCTGTTTTTTAATTTCCCTGGTAAATATGCAGCCTTTATTTACCAGTAGTGAGGCTACCAGCTCAAAACAGGCTAGATGACCTCAGAGGCCTCTTGCTGGGACTGGAGGGGCACCGAAGTCCCTGATACTGTCATGAACCAGCTTAAAAGGCCACCTACCAATGTGCCACATGCCACCCCCTGGGGTGCACACTTGCACATGTGTGCATGTATGCACCTCCCCCCAGGGGCTGAGGCCACTACAGGCATCCCACACCAGATGGATGAATAGCAGGTCTGTCCTGCCAGCTGTGTGCTCTCTCCCACCCAAAGAAAGCAGCAGAGACTCAGACAGCGGAGCGTGCAGGAGCCCACGCATTCTGTTCCCAGCCCCTGCTGCGCGTGAAGGGGCTTGAGGCAGCGAGATGGAATCAGAAAGAGAAATCACTGACCTTCAGGTAAGTTCTCTCTGGGAGAGAGGAGAGGGGAAATTGGGAGCAAAGGTGAAGTTGGGAGAACCCAGGATTGGTATTTTAGTCACTTGATTCTCTCCCCCTCCCCCTTCTCCAAATGCTCCCTAGGTTTTGTCTGAGTTTTCTTTCTCTCCATCTTGCTGTCTGGTTCTTCACTTGTTCTGAACTATGTGAGAAGCAGATTGTTTAAATCCCTCTTGGCCTGTGCTTCCTCTTGTCAGTCAAAGAACTAATTAGATCCGCGTTACCAGAAAATGACTTCACATTCTGCGCAGTGCTTTTTCCCCAAACCCCAGGACAGTAGAGACTTATCTGAGAGCTGCTGGGCCATTCTCTGGAGACAGAAAAGATATGAGTTTGGAGGTTAGGAAGAGAGGCAGCCGGCCAACTTTACAGTTTACAGCTTGGAAAAAACTAGAGCCATTCCTTGGCTGTCTTCACAAAGCTCTCCTGTGTGGGACAGAAAGCGTCTCATTCGAATAGTGGAAGCAAAGGAAAACTGGTAAAATCTACTGGGAAGAGGCAGAGACACATGTTCCTCCCTCCCTGGGACCAGCTTAGAAAGTATCAAAGGTTCTAATCCACCAGCATAGGTGAAAGGAATAGGGGTGGTGGGAGGAGGCTCAGCCTGCTGAGATCTTCACTCCCTGACTCTCCTCTCTCACTGAATTGAGTAGAACCCCCCCTTCTCTAATCACCACACAGATTGTATGATAACAGACTTTTTTTTTTTTTTTTGAGACGGAGCCTCAAGCTATCCCCCTGGGTAGAGTGCCATGGCATCACAGCTCATAGCAACCTCCAACTCCTGGGCTCAAGCGAGTCTCCTGCCTCAGCCTCCCAAGTAGCTGGGACCACAGGC